>CAKALG010042152.1:0-18502 GCA_916700815.1 Helicolenus hilgendorfi
GGCGGGGTACACCCTTGACAGGTCGCCGGTCCATCGCAGGGCTGACACATAGAGACAGACAACCATTCACACTCACATTCACACCTACGGGCAATTTAGAGTCGACAATTGACCTAACCTGCATGTCTTTGGACTGTGGGAGGACATTTAAATCATGTCAGTACCTTTCCAACCAAATCTTTAGAGGTGCTGGTTGGTGGATTTTGTTATGTTTGGACAGAGCATGTGTCGCTAGTCCTCCTGTTTCCAGTCTTCTAATCTAAACTATGACTACCGGCTGTAGCTTTAAATGTATCATACAGACATTAAAGAGTGGTATCAATCTTTTCATCTACTCTCTGCAAGAAAGCAAATAGGCATATTTCCAAAAAAAGTCAAACTATTCCTTTAAGCAACTCATTTGAGGGTTTCTGATCTGCCACTACTACAATACTACAATATGATACGATACGATACGATATGATACGCTACGATACGGTTGTTGAAAGTCCTCAACTAGACACAGATGAGCTCAATCTGCCCTGAATCAGTGCTCTTATAACCAGGAGGAGAATCATCACTGTGTCTAAAGTGAGTTATTCCTCAAGGTTTATTAGTTTGATAATGCCATGTGTTCTTTAGTTCAATGTATGACTGATTCCAGTGATAAACTGGTGTTTTGTGTTTGAATATTATCTAACTTTGTTAGTGACATGTCATTGCAGGTTAAACACAGGTGTCATTTATAACATTATTTATGGCCCTGTTCCATTTAGGTTTGTCAGGGCCCTGCTATGGTGCATGCTGGAATGACTCTGACACACTAAATAGAACAGGACCATAATTTTACCCTGCAATGCCATGTCAAAATGGCTGCTCCTTCTCTATTTGTGTAATTTATATAGACCCACCACTTGACGGAGTTAAAGGTGAAGTACACGTCAAAATAAAGTCCTTTTTTGGTGAAATCTGCTAGGTCGCTGTCCATAATAAGACTGTTGCCTCATGCCCGAAACTTGATGTCCCTAGATCGCCACTTAGGCTACTCCTAAATCTACTGTTGCACTGACGTAGATGGTATGTACTTGTACGTTTATGTTTTTACTGCATGAGTCACATGATACTTTACGTTGTAGATGTTGGCATTTAAAGCTGCAGTGCGTATAAATGGAGCAAATATGATTAAAAAAGTCATTTTTATAAAAAGGACACCATGTCCTGACAGTAGTGAATGAGACAGGTGTCCTCCGGTGCTCCTAATGGCATCTACAAGATTTCACAGACTGGAGGAAAACAACCAATCAGAGCTGAGCTGGAGCCTGCCATCTCTGAGCAGCTGTCAATCACTCGCAAACGCTGATCAAACAGTCAAACTAGGCAGCGCTGATCAAATATGAATCAATATTCTGTTACTGTAATGCCTATTTCTTGCATAAAATATTTTCAGAAACATCTTGTAGTGTACTATTTAGCTGTAAAAATTAGAAAGTTTGTGACCCGGCAGCCATGTTGAGATCAGTTGAGGAAATACCAAGCACTTGAATTACAATATGCTGAAAGATTATTATGGAGTTTTTGCCCAATGATGCCAAAAACATTCTGCGTACTGCAGGTTTAATGGAGGTGGTTCACATACAGAGCTGTATCAGCAGTGGCGGACTCAGGCTGTGTGAGGTGCAGGTGCCATATGGATGGAGGCATAGGAGCTTCTAAAGTGCATGATGTTATACATCTATGTGTTGAGGGGGAGAGTGATGATGCAGCATAATAGCTTCCCATACTGCACTCACCACCACAGCCAGGGTGGGAGTCTAAGAACAAGTTCAGTTTAGTCCTTTTCCCCTCTATTGGCCCCCACAGTCAGCCCATTTCTCCCCTGCTGCACTCCGGTGGCCTTGATGTTGTTTCCTCCCCGTCATGCTGCTGCAAAGAGATCTGTGGAACATTTTGATCAGACTGAAGTGCATTGACTCAGCTGAGCATGATCCACAAGAACAACGGTCCACCCTGTCCTGTCGTCCACTCTGAACAGTTGAATACAGTATACTAAGTGTTGTGTGTTAGGGAAGCTCAACATACAGTAGAGTTGTGGCTGCAGAGGGAAGTCCAGCGAGTGACTCATGGTGCGTTAGTCCAGAGTGAACATGAGGAAGTTACACAGTTCTGTGCAGATTCTGGTTCGTTGCAACAAAACATGTGTGTAATGTTAAATAGTGTAGCAATACAAAAGTGACAGTAATACATTTGTCAGTGTTACTTGGAATTTTGTAGTCAAGACATGTTGCATGGACTGAGTGGTGGGTGGGCTGATTAGTGGACAGGAAGTTGTTGGGTGCTCTGTGTCATGGTAAAGTAATGTCCTACACCAGGGGAAGACTTTTAGAACAGGTGGTACCTACTACTTTTCTTTGAACTGATCCTTGTAGCTTTTCTGCACAGGGAGGTAAACTGACAGACAGACCATCAATCCGCATTGTAGACTAAATGCTGACGCTTGTCCTTGAAGCAGGAAGGAGCAGATGATGGCCAGTGAGCACAGGAAGAGTCCAAAATTAGAGGCAGACATTGCCATTAATGGAGATACTGCATCAAGAATGGTGTGATACAGAAAAATAAAACAGATATACGTGAAACTGTCGAAGATGTCTCAGCAAACCATTATCTCTAAAGCTGCGAGCCACGAAAGCCTTCAGCAGCATTTCACAACCATGACATGTTGACACTTTATTTCCACATATTTCCTGAGAGCTAGCTTTTGCAGTTATCTTCCTTGTTTTGACTTCCTCTTTGCAGCGCCGACGCTCTATGGTCAAACGGGTTGTCTTGTGCACGGTGTCATCATTGTGAACACTTGTAAGAGAGAGAGCAGGGCTGCACTCGGGACTCATCTGCTCAACACATCCGAACACTGAGGTAACAAGATTGGTATCTACTTTCTAAAATGTTGTGTACAAAAAGACAACTTATTTGTTTAAAATGGTGAAATATGTGCATGTTTTTGTGTTTTTCATGTTTAGTTGGAGTAGCACCGGTGTCTTCATTTATTCCACAGAGCCATCTTTGGGAGATCAGGCACCCCACTTAGTGTATTTGACAAGCTGAGTTGGACACTCTGTATCCCTGAGTGTCAGTTTGTCAAATACCCCAAGTGAGGTGTCACTTGTCTACAAACGTAACCCGTCCTGGGTTACTCCACGCACTGTCCAGCCAGCTCCACAGGTTTGTCGACAATGCCAAGGAAACTGAAAACACCACGGCAACAGGCTCGGAACCCGTTTCTTGTGAAACCTTTGAGGATATAGGAGGTTTATCGTGGTTAAGGTGGTAAAAGTGGAGACAGACGAACGCTTAGTCATCTTATCATCTGTTTAACTGTCAGTTATTTAGTAAATCACATGCAAATGACTCTCATACATATCAGCGTTTTAATGAACAGAAAGATTAATTCTATCCCTTGAGAATCCAAATAAGTGCAATTAATGAACCAACAGAGATGTTTGAATAAAATAGAGGTATGTTAATAGATTTATTGACCGAAAAAAGCCTAACCTCTTGAACCCAATTTAGGTTTTCGGTCTCTATTTCAAGGCTAATAGCAAACATGCCACATATTGTTATTTTCAGGATCGGTAAGGCTGCTCTGCAATTTCATCATTTTGTCTTTTTGTTATGTGTTCTCGGATCATTTTTTATTTTTAAAAAAGTATTTTGACAGAATTTGCTCTTAGAAGGGTTACAGAGGTTAAAATAAGGTTATGAAAAATGTTGCTCATGTGAGGTCTGGGTTAGATAATGATCTGTTGCCAGGGATGCAAACATTAAAATGCACTCTTCATATTATATTACATTTATTCATACAAACGTCTTGTGTAAGAGCAAATCCATGTACTGGAAAAACGGATCAGTTTCTACAAGACTGAATGGATGACCAGCGTTTTATATGACTGTACATCTGTTAACGTTTTAGATATTTACCTCATTTTTCCCATTCACTGTCTTGTTAAATTGTTTTTCTCAGCCTAGATGTAAGTGTCTTTTCCCTGCCAACATGTGGGAACACGTGCCCTTTCAATTTCACCCGTCTGCCCAATAAAATATACAGCGCCTCATGTGTCCTCTGAATCTTTGAAAATGCATCAACTGTGTATAATAAAGATGAATGAGGTGCGATTTTGATACGCCGATCTGTGATGTCTAAAGGGTTACACTTGTGTTGTGAAGCTGCTGGAGATAGAAACTTATCATCCAACTGACTGACGACACTTATCAGTCCGCCTTGCATTTCCTCTTCCTGTGTTGCATCGCCTGTATGTGTAAGAACAAATGCCTGTTTGACAGATGATGTGCAGTCATGCTTCATCTGCACAGTGTTACAGATTTAAGGCACTCCCATATACAGTTCCATTAATCGACTTCTCGAATTTTCACATTAAGCTATGCAGCCAAAAAACGTATCACGTTGCTCTTTTTGATTTCCTGATAAAGTTTTTTGAAGGTTGTCCAAATGTCAAGATGTTTTGTACACTGTAACCAAGTCGTGTCTGGCCTCCAAGGCTGTTGGAAATGTTCTTAAATTAACATTGGTCTGGAGCAGGACTTCATTTGGATAATGCAATTTGTTGTTCTCAGCTGATTTCATTGCACAAGAGCAACGGGCTTCCAATAAGGCTGTCAAATTGTGCATCGCAGAACTTATTGGTGTTACTGCATCGCTGTTTCCAAAATGAAGTTTAAACCACACCTGCAATACAACTGACATCAGTGGGAATAGCAGAAAAGTGTCAATTGTGTCTGTTAGACGTACAGTTTCAGACTGTCACACGTTTTTCATTACAAGTTTTAACGCCAAAGTTGTCTGTGCTGAATTCATCCCACACTTATTCTCAAGGTGATATGTGGTCACTTGTGACAGCGGTGTGTAGGAAATGTTAAAACTAATAATAATAATAATAATAGATTAAACTTGTATAGCGCTTTTTAAGATCTCAAAGACGCTTTACACTATCGGGGGGAAAACGGTGTGAGACAAACGACAAACACAGGCGACATACACAGGCACACTGTCTACATACACACGGACAGAAGGGTAGGGGAAAAGGGGGGGGCTACAACTCATTTATATATAGTATTTAGTTTCAACCTGCCACCACACTTCTAGCTTTTATATATTTCCTGTCCTCCGTCTTGCATCTGTTGCTGTAATTCTACCAGTAAGTGGTGGTAGAGCTCTATTCTTTGCTCTATTTCTTTCTTTGTGCCCAACATGAGGCCAGTTTGACATTAAAGACTCTAATATTGAACACAATACACACATTTCATGCTAACATATTCAATTTGTGGACACATTTATTCTTGAAAAAGGCTCAAATCTACATTGCCACACAAGCTCAAAGATCAATGTTAACTGTTGGTGTAAGAGGAATGTACATCTTTTAAAATGATTTATTAGCTAACTTAAAGTATGTCGGTCTAAAAGAGGTAAAGGTATCTACAGGTATAGATTGTACATTTTCTAAACCATAATGTATTCATACCTCCTTTTATTTGTAATTTATATGGTCTGCTGCATCCAATTATTCTTCATAGAGATGCATGGGATGAAATTGCCGTAAGACACTGCAAAATATATTCCAAAATAAAGGTCATATTGTTGTGTTAGCATGTGATATACACCAAGAAAATGTACAATACATCAGGAAAGTAGCTAGGAACTTGCAGAACTGGCTTTGACTGTGGATGTCACATTGATGCACATCATTATATTACTTCACGTTAAAGTTTTGAGTGTGCGCTCATGATCGAATAAACTTTTGGTGTGATTCATTTATCCATAAGAAAAACAATCAAATGCCTCATAAGAGCTCCCAATTGTTGGTGCTAACTAGCTGCCTGCTATTTGCATTTGAGACACGTAGTCGTCTAATTTAAACAGCGAAAAGGATCACAGTAACAGCTACAGCAACACTTCACATCATAATTGTTCCCAGCCATTTCTTTAAAGCCGTAATACAGAGGGGGATATCATTGTTTTAAGATGTTCCCTATAACTGCTGTGCTCAGCACAGTAACCCGAGAATCATGGGATGTTGTGAGGTTCCGAAGATAGCAGATACTGTACATATGGGATCAATTAGAGGAAAGAGAAACACGTGAACTTGGGACTAATGTTTTATAACTGAACAACATGAGGGCTGTGAGGGTTGCAAATGTATTGTGTTACACTGCAAAGTGCACAGTGAGGCTCTCTAGCCTGACAATGACATGGAGGTTAGGAGCGTACAGGACACACACACACATAACTGGAACACACACCATACTGTACAAAGCTCTACTTAAAGAATGAATGCATTTTTAATTTGCTGAGTTCCTTGAATGAAAGAGAATTGTAAGCGTTTCAGAAAATAAGGTGTCAAAATTCTTTTACAATATTTGATAAATGCCTCCCACACACAGGACGACATTGAATGCTCTGAAAGCAGGTTTTTATTATTGAGAAGATACAATGTAAACACAGAGCTGCAATTTTTAATCAATCAACTATTAAATTAATCGTCAACTATTTTGATAATCAATTAATCTGTTTGAGCATTTTTTTTTTTTTTTTAAAGTAAAAAATTCCAGCTTCTTAAATGTGAATATTTTCTGGTTTCTTTACTGACAGTAAACTGAATATCTTTGAGTTGTGGACATTTGAGGACATCATCTTGGGCTTTGGGAAACACTGAATGACATTTTTCACCACTTTACAGACCAAACAACTAATCGGTTAATTGAGAAAATAATCAACAGATTAATCAACAATGAAAATAATTTTTAGTCGCAGCCCTAGTAAACATGTGCATATGAGATGAAGGCTACAGCAAACACGTTGTGCCCCATGAATGACACAGTCAATCAGGTTCAAGGTTCAATTTATTCAACTAAAAAAAACAAACATGGAAATTACAGTGCTCCCAAAACACAGAAAATAGATACATAAAATAAAACCATGAACAAATACAACACAAATTGTATTCCATAATAAAAACTGCTAAAGGAACCATTCAAACAATAGGATTAAAAATAAAAGTTTGTAAGAAAACCATTTAGTTTGTGAGCCAGGTGGCTCAATAAAACAATCCATACTGTGTTAACACGTGGATCATTGTGACCTGACCTCTAACTGAAGCACCCCGCTCACACTCGGTCTAATTTTAAAAAGTGTCAGACTGAATTGTTGAGAATCATTGATGTGAAAAGTGGCGTTGCTGAAGCACAATTCAGAGAAGAGATGCATCATTCTCCAGAATTCTCTCAAAATCCAGTCAGTGATATCGGAGCTTTTACCTGAAACATGAACAAACAGATAACCTGGGTTGAATGCAAAAAGATATTCAAATAAAGATATATTGGCAGGATCAAGAAATTGATTAAACTTCACAATGAGATGAAAGACATTCTGAAAAAAAATAGTTTCTTAGGTTTGAAATATTCTTTGCTCTCACACAAACGTCTGTAATTTGCACAAGTCTGAAATATATTTGAAATAGAATAAAATATGCAAAGAGGAAAATGAAAATTTGCAGCATGAGGAGTGTCTGTGAGAATTCAAATTTTCATCTCCACATCTTTTTTATGGTTCAAGCACACTTTGCACTGCAAAACGGGGTTTTCATTTGGATATGTGATACATTTAATCTGATCCTGGTTTGAGAGTGGTTTTAGGCGAAATTCTTTAGCGATGATGTTCGGTGAATTTTTGCTACTAAATAAAAAACACAACAAAATACTGACTTGTCAACCGTTATTCTAATGTGGCACTGTGATCAGAGGAACCACAATGGGTGGGTCTTGCTCAGCAGATTCAGGGATGTTGAGACCAATTTGGATCACAGATTCACAGTGGGACAAAAAAAATGTGTATCAGTATCAGTGTAAAAAAGTATTTGTACTGAGAAAAGTTTCAGGAGTGTGAATTGATGTTACTCAAATATAATAAACAAAATACTGATGAAATTAATAAGAGGAAAAACAAACGGTAGGCAGATACAGCAAAGTGTCATCTTTGTCAGCTCCGTCAGGACCTCTGTGGAAGAAGTTAGACATTGTTGCTGACAAATACCATGGAGGCGCCGTTTCTTTTACTAATTCACATCTGATAATGACACTAAATATTTCTTGTAGTTTTACAAGTTTGTTTTATACAAGGTCAGAGGTCAGAATCTAGTCAACCAGCCAAATAACTACATGAATTCTCAGAGTGGGTGGACCATAACCATACCCTGACCTTTTCTCCAGCTCCATCATGAAGTTCAGAGTTTTGGCTTTGAGTGAAATATCTGTGAAATTTGGAATTTGGACTAGACGTTCATATCCGCAGAATGAACTGTAAAAAAAAAACCTTTTGATGACTCGCTCCTTTTTCATCTATCATCAGGTCAAAAAGTTCATTTGTTCACTTTACGTGACTGTGAGAGCAAGCAATACAGAATCAGTCTAGTATCAGTGACGCAAAATCAAGCCAAACAAGAAAACCCAACATTACTTGCTGTTACTTGCACACCATGTAAACAAAAGCATACATACATACATCCAGATACAAGTCCATTTACCATCAAATCTCTGAGAGCTATTTCAACCTTTTGGAGAAAACATCCGAAAAACAAGGATTTCAACAAGCCAGCTCCACTCCGCAATCATTGAGTCTGTCTTTGCATGTCATGCAGCAACAACCTGGTTTGGATCAGCCTCCAAACAGGGACAGCAACACACTGCAGCAAACAGATAGGTCTGCAGAAGAACATTAGCACCAACCTGCCCACCCTCCAGGACGTGTAGACCTCCTCAGTCAGGAAACGTCTGCAGACCCCATCACACAATGGACACGTTCATTATAACACAACTTCATTAAATGGTGATTTAACAACTACTTCTTTTACTGAAATGTCCTTCATTTCTAAGGAGTCCTTCTGGATGGAGGATTATAAAACACTTTTTTGGGGCAGATATTTGTAGAGCTTGAGGTAGAGGACAACCTTCTTTGTTTGAAATGTTAACTAAGAAAATGTAATAATAAGAAAGAAAGAAAATATAAATCTAAGCATGCTCTGTATATATTGTATATAGGCTACTGTCATATCCGCCTACGTCATGTATATAAAGTAACCTAATACATTAATTACTCTATTTATTCTAGTACAATTTGCACTATTGTCTTACTTTTCAATTGTTTTTTTTACTCTTTTATATTTATATCTGTTTAATGTTTGTATTCAACCTTTCTCCAGCTTTGATGTCCTTGTCATTTTTTGTGTAGACTAAGTACACTGTGTACATTTTTTTGTGTAGGCCTACTTGTAGTTTTTGAGTAAAATAAAAATCTGTAGCCTAATTTTTACTTCACAAGTAGGCCTGTTGTACTTCACTACATTTCAAGTCGCAAGCGCTACAGAGTAAAAACAAAAGTTGTGATAAACTGTGAGAATGGAGCTAAACAAATGAGATAAAGCAGAGAAGAAGCTGCAGGTGTGTGAGCGGCCACAGGAGGTCAGAGGAGAGCTCCCTGTCCAGGCAGGTGCCTCAGTGATTAGCTGAAAGTCAGGAAAATACAGCTTCACCTGGATAACACTTAGTGACCAACGCAAAAATAAAAACAACAATTAAATAAATTTAGGGTCACATCATGAGGGACTATGATAATTATTAGCATCTGGCGTAATAAAAAAAAATGGTAAATGGACTTGCATTTATATAGCACTTTTCTAGTCTTCCGACAAGTCAAAGCACGTACACTATATGTCAGCTTTCACCCATTCACACACTGATGGCAGAGGCTGCTAAAGTGTCAGCTTTGCCCATCAGCATCTAATCTAAATACTCATTCACACACTGATGCCTTTGGGAGCAATTTGGGGTTAAGTGTCTTGCTCAAGGACACATCGACATATGACCCGGAGGAGCTGGAGATCGAACCATCAACCTTCAGATTGGTGGATTACCAGCTCTACTCTCTGAGCCACAGCTGCCCTCCTGGTGAGTACCCAGAGTGACGCACTTGTTTTAAAACCCAACCAGCAGATTTCCCCTCTGATCTCCCACAACACTTGATCCCTGAAAGAGACAAAATGAAATATTTCTTAAAATTTTTCTCCTGAGTGACTATAAAATGGACTCACAGTGACATAGGATCCTTCTCTGGCTCAGTCGTTTCTTTTTAATCGCTTTTACTGAGTATATGGCCATATATTCAGAACACTTGTTCACAAAATCAGTTTCCCATTCATTGTCTATGGAGCAGCTCCACATTTTATACCCTATGACATCACAAGTTTGAGACTTACTTCTCTGGTTTCTGGTTTTGAGAGAGTTGCTCATGTTCACACATATTGATTGAACCTTCCTAGACTGGAATTCTTAATTTAGGTGGCGTTCCCCTTAAGTAAAATATACGAGTACTTATATTATATTGGTTCTTCTAACTAGTTGATTTTGGTGAGGAAAGCCTTTATAACAGAAAACTCTTTATATCGACAATTATTATCTGTTCAGTTGAAACTAAGCTACTTTTAAACCTGCAATAACTGTTTTTTTTGGCCATTTAGGGACAGCTGTAAACAAAAATCTGCTAGTTACAGAGCAACATTATCATTCGAGTTGTTTTTGTATCCTGATGGATGTAATTCACTCTCTTTTAGCTCTGTTTAGCATTGTTACATTGTTTTCACATTGTCATTGTTCTAAAAATATAAATCATGGAGAGACTAATTCTGGCTGACCATAGTATACTCCAAATCAAAACAAGTTAGGTTGCTAATGTTTGACAAGTCCTTGTACCAAAATGACAAATGAGGTCATTTTCAGTAGTGTAGTCCAAAATGACCCCTTGTTTGGTGTTTCTGGTGTAGTACATTGAAGAAGTGCCCAGTGTTTGCAGAGAGCTGCGCCTTCGCCAGTACAACTTCTGTGTTTTATATCCTTTTCAAATATTTAGAAAATGGATACCACTCTGAGTTAAACAGCCTTCATAATTCATTCATTCAAATACTCATATGCATAATAACATACCGTAGCTAATTTGTCTTGACTAGTAATGTTAGATGCCTTTTTGAACCACATTTAAATTTGCTTCCATTGTTGCAGATTATGTGCATACAGTTTTATCAACATTTTGTATATGTTTGACCATATTGTCACATCAGAAAGAAGAAGTCCTCTGTTGAACGCTAACAAGCATTTAACCATAGACCGTATATAAGTAGTGGCCGTAGTCACCGTGACGTCACCCATTGGTTTGTGGACTGCCGTTTTGAAGCCTCGAGTTCAGCATTTTGGCCATCGCCATCTTGGTCTTTAGCCGTTGGTTTTTTGCAACCAGAAATAACACTGGAGGGTGGAGCTAAATACAACCGAACTCTGAATAAGAAATTTTTAGGCGACCAAAATGTTGTAATTACCTTTCATGAACTGAAAACAACCTGTGAAAGAGTTAAAGTTGTAACATGAAAATACAGACAACTCCCAGACTGGACAAAGCACACTCTTCTTTATGGTCTATTTGACTCTAAATGGGACTAAATGAACATCATGCTGTATTGAGCATGATGTTCAAATAAGAAGACTTGAAACTGGTGATTGAGACCATAAACTCATGTTTACAATGTTTACTGAGGTAATAAATCAAGTGAGAAGTAGGGGCATTTTCTCGTAGACTCCTATACAATCAGACTTCTTTTTGCAACCAGAGGAGTCGCCCCCTGCTGGCTATTAGAAAGAATGCAAGTTTAAGTCACTTCCGCATTGGCTTCACTTTTCAGACGCGGAGGTTGCCCACTGCTTATAAGTCTCAACTTTTGACCTTTTGGACAGATATAACTGTCTTTAAACAGATGGCAGTAAAGGCAAGAATATGACATTCCCATTGTAATGCTTGTATTACCGTTTCTTTATTTTACCAGATTGGTGCCGCTCATCGTACTGACACAGTGTGACACTTGCAAGTTCACGCCAGTGACATTTTCATTGCTTAAAAGTCAGTTCTTCATTTGCATCCAAGGCCTTACAGCTGTAGCTGCTACTTTTTTACACAAGTGATGGTACAGAAACAACACATACAACTGCTCCTAGTTGGTTTACAAAATCATACATCGGTAGGGGCAGGGACTGACATGGAAACTAATCTTAATCATGGTTTACAACATTCTGATTATTATCAAAAGAAACAGCCATGACCTAGATTAATGTTTATGAAAAACACTGCAAGTATCCATCATGTATTTTTTTCAAACTTCAAGAAACAATGGTTTCTAGAGAGTTTTTACCTAAATGCATGCTGGGAGGTTTGCTAATTTACTAATCATGTCCCATTAAAAACTTAAGGAGGAGTGAAGTGAACTCTCAGCAGTACATTCACTCAAGTCAGCATTTCAAGACTTTTCCTGTAATACCACCATGAGGTTGCAATTTGTGGCTTTGAGTGGAATATCTCAATCATGTTTGGATGGATTGTCCTTCATTTTGGTTCAAACATTTGTATCCTCAAGATGAATTAGAATAACTTTGGTGATCCCTTAACTTTCAATCTAGCGCCACAAGCAGTTAAAAAAGAAAATACAATACAGTACTTTAGTTTATGACCAAATCCCTGCAAAGTGAATAACATTTCCATCAACCTCGGCTGTACTTTGTGTTTTGTGCTAATGGTGAACATGATAAACCTTATATCTCTGAAACATCAGCATGTTGACGTTGTAATTGTGAGCATGTTAACATGCCAACATTAGCATTCAGCTCAAAGCACAGCTGTGCCTAACTACAGTCCACGGCACAAAGCTGCTAGCATGGCTGTACACTCTTAATCTTGTTTAAAGGTCTCATATTATGCTCATTGCCAGGTTCAAAGATGTATTTTAATGTTGCACTAGAACATGTTTACATGCTGCAATGTTCAAAAAACCCTTTATTCTTCTCATAGTGTCTCTCTCACTCAGCCTGCATTTAGCCTCTGTCTGTCTCCTCCCACTCTGCTCTGATTGGTCAGCGTTTCTGTCAATCAAACGTCCTCAAGAACACAGCGACAACAACCCCTCCCCACCTCCTCCTCCCTGGAGCAGAGAGCTACCTGTAGCTCTCAGTGTAGCTCTGAGAAGCTGAAGTGTTTATTAAACTATTTTAAAGTTTATAAACCAGAAGCTTCACCCAGCGCACGTTACCGGAGGAATCTGATCATAAATCGGCGACATATGATGAACATCTGCGGTCCAGATTCCAGGTTTTCCTGATTGTTTCTCTCAGGTAAATAATACTATTTATAGCTCTGTTAGTTAGCTCAGTGTTTACATTCTGCATCAGCTCTGTAAACCGTAAACACGCACTCTGTTTTACGTCTGTCTTTACAGATCCATCTGTGAGAAACGACCGTCAGAATCATCCCAGAGGAGAACAGACAGCTGAGAGCATATAGGAGATACAGAGCTAACCCGTTAGCATGTAGCAACATGTAGCTACATGCTAACGAGCTAACCCGTTAGCATGTATGTTAGCTCTCTGTTCTCCTCTGGGATGATTCTGACGGTCGTTTCTACATGCTACCGCTATGAGACGGTGTGTAAACACAGCGACCATCAGAGTGGAAAATAGAAGATGTGAAACAGTAGTCAGTTCATTATTTCTGGTAAAAGACACCTGATAAAGTAATCAGATTAATGGTGTTTTAGTTACAGTAGGAGCTGTCTCTGTGTTATCATGACTATAGACCACCAGAGCTTAGCTCACCAGAGCTGAAAGACTTTCTCCTGTACCATGTCAACATAACTGCAGGTGGGATGATTAAAAATGCTGTGAATAATTAATATTGTCATCTGTCTACTCAAATAAAGTTTGACTGTGAAACAGAAACGTGTTGTGTTGCTTACAAGTCACTATTTACTCCCTGCAGCCTACTCTTCTACATGCATGACATCAAATATATATAATATATAAATATCACCTGTTTAAACAGTGTAATTACATAAAGCCTTTGTGAAAGAACGTGTTATATTTAGATGATGGGAGTACATGAAGCCTGTTCTGCTGGTTCTTGCAGACTAACAGTAGAGCTATTTTGGTCATGTTCGGTTGAGGAGGAGGGACAGTGACGCGCTGTGGGGCGGGGTCACCTAGGTGGCGTTCTCTGGTCAACCAACCCATGGCTTACAATTCTCTAATGACATCAGAAGAGAAGGAAAAGCTGCTCAGTGTTTTTCGACACCCATTTACGGACAAACGGAGCAGGAGAAAAAGAGAGAGGATGGTCTTATATGATACTATGGTGACCTGTAGACACACTGGGGACAGATATTGATGTTTAAAAGACATGGAAAAGTGCATTTTGCATAATAGGTGACCTTTAAAATGGTAGTAATTTCCGAAACAGCTGGTCACTGTAGTAAACGCTACTCATCCATCCATCCATTATCTGTACCGCTTATCCTATTCATGATCGCGGTGCCAGAGCCGATACCAGCTGACATTGGGCGAAGGCGGGGTACACACTGGACAGGTCACCAGACTGTCAGAGGGCTGACATAGAGACAGACAACCATTCACACTCACATTCACACCTACGGGCAATTTAGAGTCAACAATTACCCTGCATGTCTTTGGACTGTGGGAGGAAACTGGAGAAAACCCACGCTAACACGGGGGAGAACATGCGAACTCCACACAAAGGGCCCCATGTCAGATTCAAATCTGCGACCCTCTTGCTGTGAGGCAACAGTGCTAACCACTGTACCACCGTGCAGCCCAAACGCTACTCAGACAGGACT
Source organism: Helicolenus hilgendorfi (assembly GCA_916700815.1). Lineage (NCBI taxonomy): Eukaryota > Metazoa > Chordata > Actinopteri > Perciformes > Sebastidae > Helicolenus > Helicolenus hilgendorfi. Next base: position 14,763 of record CAKALG010042152.1, read on the forward strand.
AAACAGTGCATTTGTTGAGGACTATTTTCAGCCAAGGATTAATACACATTTGGTGCGCTAGTGAGTAGTTGAGGATCAGAAACTTAATGTATTTACATGTTGTATTGCAGACGAGGCGTGAGGTGGTGTTGTGTTAACCAATACTGTAGTTAGAAGGACAGGACTCACCTTCTTTATTTTCATACTGGAAAACACCCTGGCCAAGGATAAACTTATGCTCCTGTAAAATGTATTGAACATGCTGGCGAGATACATTTCCTTTTTTCTCCATTGTCTTATTTAGACAATGGTTCAACAAAACACAAATAATTTGCCATATAAGTTGATGTTGCAGAAAAGCAAACCCCCTGAGCACTGCCTTTCCTACTCAGTGGTTCAGCGTGACCCCGTTCATTGTGGATGTTGCACTCTCAATGTCACTCTGACTTGTGCTTGGAGGAGCCAAGCATCCTTTTGGAGGAGATTGTTAATTGAGGTAGAAACATGGTTGGAGGAGGATTACTTGTTCCCTGCCTGCTACTAAAAAAGTAATTCAAATAAAAACATCATTGAGCTCTCATAATTACTTTTTCAGTGACTGTCTGAACATCATTATTATGTTCAGTCGTAGCTCATGCAATGAGGCTTAATTGAGGAAGATAATTTTTGTTTGAGTAGATGATTTTGGGTAAGGTATGTCTGAAAGGTATAAATAAGACAACAGGGAGAGGGGCTGCTATGGTAAGAAGACTTAACACAAAAGCAACAATATTAGATTTTGGACTTCCTTCTTATGAAGAACAATATTTGGTCACTTGGTCCATTTGATTAAAACACAAAAGCATTTGCGTATTAAATACTGTATTATTGACTTTTGCATTTTGAGTGCCAAGGTTGTATTTAAGGTCATGAGACAATCTGAGCAAAGTTTGGCAAAGGTAAAGGTGTTTATATATCTGTCAAAGAGAGAAAACTTGGAATGAAGCTGCCAGTTAGAGAGATTTTCCTTTACGTTGGCTGCTACTGTCAAAACAAGCCTTTAAGTCTTGATCATAGATTTAAACCCCTATTTTGTAACACACTGTGCATTCACTGAGCCTGAAGGAGACCTTTAAATGCTTTCTACTAGCCAGCAGGGGGCGACTCCTCTGGTTGCAAATACAAGTCTGACTGTATAGAAGTCTATGAGAAAATGACCCTACTTCTCACTTGATTTATTACCTCAGTAAACATTATAAACATGAGTTTATGGTCTCAATCGCTAGTTTCAAGGCTTCTTCAATACAGCATGATGTTCATTTAGTAAATTATGGTCCCATTTAGAGTAAAATAGACGATAAAGAAGGGTATGCTTTAGAGCATGGCTACCTTGACAGGTCGCCATCACGGCGTTGTCTGGTCTTGGAGTTTTCTGTGTTTTTGTCTTAGAACTTTAACCCTTTCACAGTGTGTCAGTACTTAGCTCCGCCCTCTTGTGTCACTTCTGGTTGCAAAAACCCAAGATGGCCGACCACAACCTAAGTCGGCGGGGGCCAAATGCCAAACTTGAGGCTTTAAAACGGCAGTCCACAAACCAATGGGTGATGTCATGATGGCTACGTCCACTTCTTATTTACAGTCTTTGATTCTAGCCAATACTTTTAGCCATGCTAGCCAAAAACCTTCAAAACTAATGACACTCCCATTTTTATAGGCCTACAATATAGACATGTGTTTGCACAATATTGAAATTATCTTGAGTTGTGTAATCCATCGTCCAAGTTACATTAACATAGTGAGGTCGGTATTGGTATGTCACACCTAGGGATGCTAATTTTGAAACATTTTCTTAACCGATAACCGACCCCAGTTAACTGTTAACTGACAAGATTTGTGCTTCGCATGCAGCTGTGGGCCAGCTGCAGTGTATGAGCACAACAGACAACTGAGTCCCCAGTTCACCCGTCCGGGAGCGTTAACTTAGCAGCCACGATGCTGCGTTTAGTGTCGCGGACATGCAGCCACTTTCCCAGTAACTCTCCCCCACACATTTCAATCAGGAGAGACTCTTATGAATTGAAGGATGATTTATTACAAGGTGCACGAATTATGAATAGTAACAGTCTTTGGCGATTTAGACCCGGCGTGAAATAATGAAGGGGAAGTGAAGCTGTAGTGGATGTGGAATTATTCCCCCCGGGTCTAGACCTGGTGGTGGTGGTGGTGAAGACTGATGCGGATCCGATGAATGAAGTGGAGCAGGATTACTCTGATGTGATGAATCTGGAGGTGATGGGGTGGTGAAGGGTCGCGTCCGTTAGTGCTGAATGCTGCCACTGAAACTGCATAGAGGAGAATGTTTTTTTAAACTTTTGACAGCAGCATGTGATTGGTTGAGGAAAATATGGCGAGCTCGGATTGGTCACTGAAAAGAGAGACGCCCATAATCAGCTGACATATTAATAGCCCATGAGAGAGAGAGTACCAGAATGAATGAGAATGAATGAGCTTGCACCCCCAGTCTTCCTGACTGAATTTACGCATAAGCTTCATTTAGTTTAGTTCAGCAGGTTGTCAGCTGTGTGTCTGCCCGGCATAACTGACACTAACAAAGTGTCTGACAAACAGTGTGTGTATTTGTGCTACGTTAGCAGCTCTAGCATTGCCGGTGGCTTCGTGCTCGCCGCTGCCGCAACACACATACAGTCTATCAGCACGACGTAACTTTAATGAGTGTCTGTGTGTGTGGCGGCGGTGAGGGTGAGGTTGTTGGTGGCGTTATAGCTGTGAACGTAGCTGTAGCAGTGTGTGTACAGTTTATTTGCTGATGAATAAATGCTACAAAACTACAAGTCTTCCGCTTCGCTCAAGTGAACCAGAGGGTCCGGAGCCAACTTCCTGTATCCTGCAACTCCGGCTTCGCTTCTTAAGGAGGGCTGTTAAGCTGGACCAGCTTTTCTCCTTAAAGAGACGAGCCGCTCAGCTTTTGAGTTAATTATTAATATTTCTTTTAACCGTTTTAACCGATAGCGTTAGTCAGTTAAAATGCTTAATGTTGGTTAACGGTTAATTATTAACATCCCTAGTCACACCTTATGGAAATTAATGGAAAAAGGGAAAACTACATCCAAAATTCTGAAAACGTATAGCATGCAGTCTAAAATGCTCAGCAAAAAATGGAAACTATAGTTGACTTGTTTAGGAGCTAAAGCTAGCAATTTAGACCTTGGAAAAAGTGTACAACAATCAGTGTGATTGCTTTGAGAAATGTTGGGCCCCTAACAAGACAAGAGCTTTTTCAGTGCTCTGAAACAATGCTGTATTGACTATAATCCCAGGCAATATCCATGGTCCTTGGCAACCTCTGAGCCCCAATTTCAATTTGGTGTGTTTTGTTGAGAAAATTATAAAAGTTGGGGGGGTTGTATTTAGTAACTCTTGTGACAGATTTGTAGCGTACTCAAGTACATTTAACTCAATTTTCTTGGTCATTTCCTTTCTGAAATGACCTGCTAACACATTGCTCTCCAGCAAATCCAGCATCTGGCATACTGGGCATTTTCCCGGTGGGCCGACGTCCTTTTGGGCCGATGTATGTCTTCTTTTTCTGGCCCATAAAACAAGTAAATCGGCCCATTTCTTTTCCTTAAAGGGACTATTTGTAACTTTCTAAGCGTCTAAGTGTAGCGGGTCGGCACACATGCGCGTTCACAGTAACGGGGCTGTACAGATAGTTACGTTGTCGTCTCGTTACCGACCGGGTGCCGGTCTTCTCTGCTCTC
>CAKALG010042153.1:0-19370 GCA_916700815.1 Helicolenus hilgendorfi
GTGCGCACAGAGCAGCAACTAACCATCGACTTGTGAAGGTAAACAGATAAACACAAAATCTCTGTGCAGAGAAAGTACTGACAGGTGCTGATTCTGAGGACAGACAGGCTGGACATCCTGAAGCTACATCCTACACTACCTGCTTTGCCCTTTCTGAGTTAGACTTCTAAGACTGAAGAATGACACAACATGAAAGCAAAGTCTCCTCATTTACATAATGACGCAGAAAAACAAATGTGGGAATAAACGTATAAAGAAAATAATCCAGAAATCAATAAGTTTTGGGAAATAAATAAGGGATGAAATGCTAAGGGAAAATCATGCATAAATAAATAAATAAATAATTATACATAAAAATAAATGCACAAATAAAGCTTTACATAATGGCATATTTATTTATTAATGGAGTCATTTATTTATTTATTTTGGCAGGTTCTGTCTTGCATTCAAATGAGCTTTATTCTATTGTAGTGTTGTCAGTTGTGAAACAGAAAATGTTCCCATATACTCAGAACATTCCCCTGGGTCCTCTGTTTCATTTATAACATCTTTCACAATTTATTGTCTATGGAACATTTCCACACCTTCTACCCTATGACACCACAATTTTGAGTTTCAGTACTCTTTGGATTTGGGAGAGAGTTTTTCATGATTACTAGTATTTTTTGGGCTGTCTTAGACCATAGGAGTAACATGTATAGATTTTTATGGCCATAGTTCCCCTTTAATGTATTTGCAGAGATGCTGAGGAGCAAGTTAATTTAAACATTTAAACACAAGCTTTACATGATGAAAATCAAGTCTGCAAAAAAATGTGTATTTACTTAAAACGTGTCAATGATTGTACCGTTTTTTTTTTGTGTTTTTTTTTTGTCTAGGATTTTCAAGGACCGATTATAAAGACAGGAGAAAGGCGTTCCCCTTCAATAAAGGTAAGTGAAATGCACACCCCGTTCTCTCTCTGTGCCTTTTTTTGTTGACTGAACTGCCCATGTAGCTATGTGTGCAATTTTTGATGTGGTTATATTGCTTATTGTGCCTTGTTTGCCTGGATTTATGTGCATGGGTTTTAGTCAGTCCAAACTCTTGATGTATTTGCAGAGAAGCTGAGGAGCAAGTCAGTTCAAACATTTAAACACAAGCTTTACATAATGTTAATTAATCAAGTTTGCCAAATTTAAAATCTTGTATTCACTAAAAATGTGTCAATAATAGTACGTTATTTTCTTTTTGTTTTTCAAGGCCCAATTGTAAAGACGGAAGAATGACCTTCCGCCTCAAATATCGTGAGTGAAATGCACACCCTCTTCTATCTCGCTGTGGCTTTACTGTTGACTGAACTACTCATCTCGCTGTGTGTGCAATTTTTTATGTGGTTATTTTGCTTATTGTGCCTTGGTTGCCTGGATTTAGCTGCATGTGTTCGTCAGTCCAATGAAGTAGTTGCGGTTGTTTAAACACAGAAAATCAGCACCATGGACAGCACCCATAGGCCAAGCTAGCTTAATACAGTAGATGGGATTGTGATTGTTTATTGGGCTGTATGGTTGTTTTTTTTTACATTCAAAGCTTCTGTTGAGGTTTTTGAATGTCACACAGCTTTTGGCTGCAGTGGAAATGTTATTATTGAAAGGCTAAATATGGATTGAAGCAGAATATTTCATTAGATAAAACATGTTGTGAATTTTGGAAATGATTCCATCCATCTTTTTAGAATAACTTTTGACTTGCTGTGTGTGTGTTTGAGTGAGAGATTAAGTTATCAATAATAATCTGAATGTCAGCATTGTGAATTAAGCTTCTAACTAGTCTACAGTTTATAGCCTCTGCAGGTCTGTTGCTGGGTTGTTAGTCTTTTAGGTCATGTTGTATAATGAACATTTGGCATAGTTTTAAATGAAAAGGAAGTATGGATAGTATTGTGTATGTCAAGCACTTAACGGGGGTTGTAAGACATGTGTTTGATACATGTAGCCTACTGATACTATAGGAGGTAAAACTTGAAAAACCTCCCGATTGAGTTTGTGAATGAATGCATAAATTTCAAAGAAATTGAAAGATGTTTAGGACTGTCTGTGTCGATAACAGGTGTTTGCAAGTCCTGCATCTGCCCCCCCTCCCCACACACACATACACATTGCCCATGTTAACAACTTGTAAGTGTTCATATCACCAAGCTGGTTGCCTGATTACTTAATATAGGTTTATTGTCCATGGGGGATGTGCAATAGGTCGCCATTGTCAGAGGGTGTGTATGTATCTGCAAATTGTACGTGACGCTATGTATTGTATGAATTGTGTGTAGTTTGAAGCCATGTGTTATGTGTTGTTATGATGCTTTGTGTTTTTATGAAGCTGTGTTGTTATATGTTGTTATGAAGCAATGTGTTGTTATGAAGCAGTGTGTTGTTTGGATGTTTTACTTTGTAGCAGTATATATGATTTTATCTTCTGTGGAACACGCAGTCCAGAACAAATTTTGCTATGAGGACATTAAAAGTATATCATATCTTATCTTACTGAGATGGTCATGTGAGGATTAAAATGTTTTGCATGTAGGACTTGTCTAATGAGAACGAGGGTGCTGTAATGTATCGATACAATGTTGTCGTCCTGCAAAATCACTATATAATATCGGCGATAAGGCCAAATATCTATCTGTCTTTCTGTTAGAATGCCGAGGCGGAACTGGTTGTTAAATAATGCACGATGATAAAACGATGTTCATCACACAAACTGAGTGCCAAATAAACGCTAGGCAGTTTGCGAATAAGTACAAGAGTGCTGTCATCATCAGTTTATTTATTTTTTATTTACACCTGATGCAACTTGGCAGCCCTTACTGTTGGATCAGGGCTGAGCATCAGCTGGTTCAGGTGTGCTAGAGGGAGTTTGAAGGTCTAGAGCTGGGAACCCAGGGTCTAAGCTATAGGCTAGAATAAATATAATTAATGAAACATTATTTAAAGTTTTCTGAATCCGCTCTATTGATTTACAGAATATGATTTTACATGGCAGACGACGGCTGTGATATGTATAAATAATAAAATGATGATTTAATGTAGCAAGTTTTCTCTAAGCTTTTTGGGTGTTATCTGTAGTAATAATAATGGTCCTTAAGTTATGTAAAATTGCAGAGTTTCAGTTTAAAAACCCTCCAATTTTTATTGGTTCTTTGCCTGTGATGTTCGTGCATTTTTAATTGAAAAGACTGAACTTCTCGTGTTGCCGCTTTGCACACAGGCCCACTTGGCTCAATAACCTAGTTTTGTCTTGACTTATAGCTAACATATTGTCTTATAATGATTTTCATACTCTGTTTACTGATTTGGAGGGCACTCCATTTAATATTTGTCGCTGTCCATTGAAGGGGGGTTCTGAATTAAAGTAGCCACGGCATATTGTTAAGGGCCTTCAAAACATGTGTAGCCCCGGGGCCTCAAGTAATAACAAGGCGCCCCTGGGTACCTTAAATCCTGTTTACTGTGTGGCAATGTACCATGCTGTGAATTTACAAAACGGGGGAGGAACTCAGCTTTTCCTGTATATTGAATCCTCTTTATTCTTATTTTTGAGCAAAAGAATGGGAAGAGAAAAACATGTTTCATAGATTCATAGATTTTGGAGATCCTGTTAGTACTGTTCTTTCTGAATCAGAAGCTGCCAGAATTGCAAACATAAATGCATATATTTTATGCTTGAGAAAACGGAGACATGTTCTTGAGCTAACAGGGGTGCATTTACTGTAAATGTACAACAGAGAAATTGTATAAAGCACAGATGATGACTCGAGTCAGCAGGGATTTCCCAAAGTGATATTATCCTATTTCTTAAAAGCTTGAGTTTTCTGTGTATCTGCGCATGTGTGTCTGCATGAAGGAGACGAAATGTGTTTTGTGTGCGAACACAGGTAGTAATTTATCCCGACAAGGACAAGCTGTGTTAATGTCTTTGTGCTCAAGAGCTGTACATCCAGCTGAGACTGTGATACAGCGCAGATGTGAAGTGCGTTATCCTCCGCCATTCATCCATCGGAGGTTACTATCTGGAAGACTGGAGAAAAAGGTGTGCGTGTCTTTGTAGAGCATCTGTGATTTCAAGATGTGTCTCCAAACAGACGCAATGCTTGAAACTGAGTAAAAGGGACTTGGGGAAATATGTGATGAGAAAATACTAGCAGAAAAGAATAGAGAGACGGAGATAGAGAAGGGGAGGCAAATATGCTTTAAAATAATATGCAGAATGTGAGAGACATGTGAGAGTGAGATTTTTATTCTAGGCTACACATCGTTAATCATGCTTGGAACAGGCTACTATACAGTAAATGTTTCGAGCTCAGATAATGGGAAGAAAAAAGGGAGATCATTATTTAAAAGTAAACTTTTTTTTATTCAGATTTGATGCATTTGGTGGTGTATTCTTTATACTATGGCAGTTTTTCTACAATTAGATTTTAAAAATCGCAATATATTGCCTTGCTTACAATATCGCAAAATATCGTAATATATTGAATCGCAAATCCTGTATCGTATCGCCAGATTCTCCCCAATACACAGCCCTACTACCGTCATGAAAAGATATTCTCTGTTGTAGTCAGCGCTCGGTTCAGTTTGTCATTTACTAAGAGTAGTTATACATAGATATATACATATATACACACATATATTCATACCATTGTCTTACCTAGGTGCAAATCAAGAGATTGAAATGCGATTCAACACTGGATATTTTTCATTGGTGTCAGTGTTTTTTTGCATCTGTTGAAGTAGAAAGCTGTGAAGGTGCCAGAGCTGACAGCAGTTCTCCAGATCAGTAGGAACTTCACTGCTCCTGAACTCCTGTATTCTACCAAAATGAAATATCCCAGTAATTATTAACTTGGCAGCAGCATTAGCGCCGCGGTGTGAATAGACCCTCATTAACCTCCACTGGGCTTTATATCAGATTCAAACTCCAACTGCTTTTCACTCGAGAGTGGGACCATGGGCCTGTAGTGTATCAATTGCAAAAGAATGGCCTCTGAAAAATGCATGAGTGCCTGTCTTTTTCCTATTTGGAAGCTAGAAAGCCATCAGCCTTTCACCAGCTTGCGCAGTGATCTGTGAAGCAGATTTTAACGTGATTAGACTGTTCAGACTTTGAAGTTTGCACAAAAGTAAAGAATGGCAGATAGAACAGAGGAGTAAAGAAGAGAGAGAGATAGAGAAAGAGAGAGAGAGAGATGGAGAATTCACTGTAACAGCTGCATCATCTCATGTCCTCTGTGAGGCAGCTGGCATTTGAGTTTCTGAGGAGGGAGAGATTTGTAAAACATGGACATTACAACAATGGCTGGAGCATAATCTGCTCAATCCCATTACTGGCTAGAACCATCCACAGAGACAGACACACATACACACACACACACATTGATGAAAGGAGGAAGTCTGTCACTGTGTATCACACAGAGAGATAGAGATGTGGGAGGGAGAATGGATGGGAGGAAGGAAGACATGAAGAACAGTGGAATGCTAGAGAGAGAGAGAGAGAAAGAGAGAGAGAGTGTAACAGAGATGAAGGGGAGTGTGTGTATTTGTATGTGTGTACAGTATGCTTGTGAATGCAATATAACTTCGTTCAACCTCTGCTGCATAATGCGACAACATGGCAAGGTGTCAGTATAACAGGTGGGACAAGTCAGTTCAACCAAGACGGTATTGTGCACAGTATTGCCTTGGACGGTGGAAGTGTAGAGCCACTGGCTGAGAAGCTGAAACTGTGGTTTGGCATTCACTAGCATTGCTAAATGGCCTTAACCACTGCAAAATGTGCAGATGTTAAGATCATTAAACCAAAAAAATTACAATCACATTTCCACATATTCATTCTTAAAGGGATGATTTGGTTTCTAAGAAATGTTACTACTTCCCTATTTATCCCCAGGCAGAAGAACAGATTTTGGTTTAGATTAGCTCACCTTTCTTAGCACAACAAAACATACATTATATATATTTGTTGAATACTACTGTAAATACTGTATATTAGCTCAATTGATGGACGCTTATGAATAAATAGGTAAATTAATATGTTGTTTTCATAAGTATGTGCATGATCCTAACAATCACAAGCACATTATTGCATTATTGTGAGCTCCGTAGTTGGTGGTCTTTTCTTCTGCCTCTCTAGCAGTACTTTTTCCCTGGATTTGAGCAAACTCCACTATCTCTAAACTCAGGCCAAAACATTACCAATCGATTTGGCCACGCTTAAGCTTGTGGTATCCTAATTAATGTGGCAGGGTGTGTATGCAGCCTAAGGGCTGGGTTACACTGGAAAAGAAGAGGGTCTTTAAACGTGTTGTCTGACCTCGTCTGAAATCAGAAGTGTTTACATATTACATTAGTCTAAAGGACCGGTGTGTAACACTTAGGGGGATGTATTGGCAGAAATGGAATATAATATTAATGAATATCTTTTCTTTAGTGTAGAATCACCAGAAAATAAGAATCGTTGTGTTTTTGTTACCTTAGAATAAGCCGTTTATATCGACATAGGGAGCCATGCTTCTACAGTAGCCCATAACAGACAAACCTTTTCCTGCTTGGGCTGCAGTTGATAACTTTACTTGCTCCCGTTGCCGCCGCTCTCTCTCTTGCTTCACCATTCAGTTCCCACGTACACACACACTGTGAGTACTGTCTCTACTCCAAATGACCTACGCCTCTCTACAACTGGCTCTATAGAGGGTCATTCACGTTTACACGTCGGCCACTGTAGCTTTCCTACACGCTTGGCACAGGGGAGAGGCTTCAGTTGGTTGCAATCTGCAACCTCACCAACAGATACTATGCACTCCTTTAAATATGGGAATAGCATATTTTCAGACAGTCTCTCCTGGAAGGCATTCATGGTGTTGCACTTGCTTGTTCTCATGAAGTGCGAGACAAGGCTACTAAATTGTAGTTCAGTTAGACTGACAACCCATCTCTAGAGACATTGAACAGTCAATTTCCTTCCCTTTGAACAAAGCTGCTACTTCGACCCATGAATCTAAGTAACCTCAACTCACTGTTCAGGACAAAAAGACATTGAATAATGTGTCTCAGTAAATAGTCTTGGCAAATAGCAAAAATCGCTATAAAACTGCCGATTTAAAACACTTTTACTGACTCGTCTGTTGTACAACATTTCTGGTACGATATGTAGCAGTACAGTATATCTTGGTTTCTAGCTTTTATAAGGCTGTGTTTCATTATTCTCTGGCCTATAGATGGAAATGCATCTCTTTCAGCGTAACAGGATTACCAACTAGTAAGAGGGTCAGAAGTTGTGCGTTAAAGCATCCCCTCAGGAATATTGGAGTGTTGATAAGCTAGGCTAAGAGAAAATTGAAATGATCTCAGACAGGCTAAGCTGTTGATAGAGTCAGTAGCTCAGAGGAATGAGCTACTATGCAGACTCTTGAAGATTGTGGATCCAATCATCAATCTGGAATATCTTCTTTTTTTTTCCTTTAGCGAGCCAGCATCCGCATGAAAACAACTCTGAGAATGCGCTTAAAAGCTGCTCTCAGATTTACATTATTGCTGTAGGCAGGTACAATAAGTTGTTGAGGTTACAGCTTTGATACCCGACTTTATGTTTAATAAAGGAGAGCCGGCATCGAGAGAGAAAATTGGAAAGCTGTTGTGAAATAAGTCCACGAGCAGTGAAACTCAGTGTCTCATTTAATCACAGATGTTAATAGTGCACCCATCCTTTGCTGAGCTTTACCGTTCACCGCCTTATTAGCAGAGGCGCTCGCAACAACACGGAGCATGTTCTTGGGTGGGGGTGGTGGAGGTCTACTTTTGTTGTCTGTTTGTCATCTTATTTATAGGAATATTCATCCTTCTCATAACAAAGATTTATAACCACATGGGATGTTGCAGAAACAGGAACCAAGACTTTGTGTTTCACAGGAATCGGTTCATCCTGTGGATCCTCCTATATTCTTCTCTTTGAGACTTTTGTCAGATTATATACGAGATTCACACAGACATGACCTTGTGCTACAGAGTGGGAGCGCAGGGATAAACTTCAGACCTTGCGCACAACAAATAAAATCTCATCCTAATGGGCTTTCTTGCAAGTGATGACTGCATGGTGCAGGCAAAGGTTTGCTATCAAACCTCTTTAAAAAGAGTTCACCGTTCACCTTTCTCTACCCCTTTGCCGCATTATGAACTTCATGACTCCCACTGCCAATCCTGCATTCTGTAAAGGGACGTTAAAGCTTTAACACCTAAACTTTTCTTAAATAAAGTGTAGCCTCTGTCCTGATTTCATAAGCTTCAGCAAGACCTAACTTCTACTACATTGCACTTGTAAAAAAAAAATCATTTTTGAGTGAAGTTTGGACAACACGTCTGGTATTGAACTTGAATTTTGAAGTACTGTCCAAAGTCTCAAACACTGTTTTCTCTTCATTTGTCGGATTATTAGAATTAATTCTCTTTCATCATGCAATGAAAGTCCCTCCTTTTTTCTTCAAACATAAAAGACACCATCGATAAGAGAAATCAAACAGAACTAGAGAAATTCTAGGGCAGCAGAAAGTCTCCTACCTGCAAATAAATCATGGATATATGAAGTTGATTTTTCAAGTCACCGCACAATATGAACAGGTCAACACACACTCCAGTCATTTATGATACTGTTGGTCTTTTTTGCCCTGAGTTGAGCCTTTTTCCTCTACTTCACTCAGATCTGCAAACACCTTACCTCCTTTAACCTAAACAAAACAAATTGACTTGTGAAGCTTGTTTGAGGCAGTGAAGTGTCGGCGAGAAAGTGCTTGATGTTTCACTCAGTCCTTTAACCTCAAAGATATGTGCTCACCTGCCTGACCTGAATTTGCCATTTGATGCCTCCTGCTGTGCTGAGGGATAAACATTTTTAAGGTTATAGCTTTTTCTTTGCAGTGCCAGGTCGCTGTGTTTTCAAATCTTCTGTATAGACAGACAGATGGTTTATTTCATGCTCTCTTGTAGCTGCAGTCATGATTCTTCAACTATACACCTTAAGTAATGGCACTACATCTGGATCGTAAGTAATGGACTTTTTTAGCCATGTTGGCAGCATGACTCTAAAGCCTCGGTTATACTCCCAAACGGACGCGTACACGGACAGCTGCTGACACTACGGACGCAAAATAGTTCATTTCTTGCATGCGCATATGAACACATGTTCACGCGTGACGCGATTATCTATTCCGAGCTGCAGTTTATAAACACCGTTGCCCGTTGGCGTTTATCAAACGTAATAAATAGTTGTATTTCACTCTCACTTTTGTCAGGCACAAAGTCGCAGAACACAGCCCTGGAAGGGGCTAGCAAGCAGGGATGTACCGATACTTTTAGCGATACCTGGGCTTTGGGTATCGGCCGATACCGAGAACCGATCCGATACTAATGTTTAATTAATAAGCTGTATGCCTCACTGCGTTGAAGTGACTGGGAACATTCTTCTATGTGTAACGCAACATCAGGCTTGACTTAAACATCGCTTTGCTAACTTTGTAAAACAAGATGTAACAAATAAATACATAGATACAAATTACGTGAATTATTAATTTTTAATTAAAATAATAAAATCGTACACCAACAACTTAAATTCAACAATTCAGATGTAAACCTTTTTATTGCAGCAAATAATTGGTCAAAACTTAAACAGCGATTCAAATTTCACTGTATAATGTATATATTGTAGTATATAAACATAGAATTGAATTTCATAGATCTGCCCCATTGTCACCGATATCCCATCCAGCAATTTGAGTCAGTATCGGCACAATATCCGATCCGGTATCGGTATCTGTGCATCGCTAGACTAGAGAGAGATGCACTGTAAGCTAGCACATCAACTTAATGTTACTGTTATTTGCTGAAACCAACTTGGAGATCAAGTTTACCTGATTGCTATTCCCGCAATTCACTCATGTTTTTTTGTTCTTTCTCTTTTTGTGACCAGATGGATAGTTCCGCTATCTCATCGAAGTTGTAAACATTGACACCTGCTTTGATAGAAGGAGGGCTCTTGTGTAATTTGCATTGGCCTATGCAACTTGCGTCGTGAGCGTATATCTGTTTCTTGTGGGACGTGTCAAGCGCCTAAGCAGGCGCTTAGTTTGCCTATGTGTCGCGCCGTCTCTGATTAGTGAATGCTCGCTCTCTTTATGGACAATATCAGCTATGATGCTTCCCCTCCGTCTAATGGTATTCTGTGAAAGTTATGGGTTTTTCTCCAGACAAGTCCCCAGCCTCCAATAAAACTCCTGACCAAGCAAGACCTAATTACACTGTAGTCGCTGCTCTGCTTCCTCTAGAGACGCTGCAGAGAAGCTACCCTGCTGTTTAGTCTGCGTGTGTGTTTGTCTTAGTGTGAGAAGACAATTTATTGTGCGTTGTATGTGCACCTTAATGTTAATGACTATTCATAGGCTTGTGTGTGAAGATGGATTTGTATGTGTGTAGCTTTATAATCTGTCAGTTTGTTTGCTTGTGCATGACAAACTATGAATCCATCATAAAAAAGCTTCCTATTTCAGTTACTGTGAGTCAGCAAAAACATAAAAGTGTGTGTCTATGGCTCCTCCTCTGTTTTCCTGTCTAACATTTCTTCCCATTATCTGGGCTATATTCACTACAGGCTGGTCCCACTGTGATTAATGATGTCTGGGTCAGATTAAATATCAGACCCAAACACTGACATCTTAACTTCTTCCTCTTTTGACCTCTCTATCGCAACACTTTTGTTCGCTTCTCAATCTTCTGCTCTGTTCTTATTAAGCTTCCTCTCTTCCTTCATATATCAATTTAAATTCCTCAAATAATCTTCTTTTTTTTTAGTCGCTTTAATCACTTTACTTCCATTGTCCCTTCATCGCTGTCCCTCTCACCATTTCCCCTTTCGCTCATCCTCTTCTATCTTGTCTATCTTTACTGACTCTTGTTTATCTCTCTGTCCTTCCTCTTTATCTCAGTCTATCTCTTTCTCCATCTCTATGTCCACGTTGGTCTCCTTTCATCTCCCCTTTCATCTCCCTGCGTCTATTTCTTCTCTCCTCTCCTTTTTCCATACTCTCTCCGTTCTCTAATTGACCAAAGCGGAGGAAAAATCCATTACACCATGGCAGACTTTCTGAAAGATGAATAGCTTAGGCTAAAATGTCAAAGCCACTGTTGTGCATGTAATCGTCATCACGCCATCCTTTATACCATTACAGGCTGACTCATATTCGTCTGATGCAGGAGTTCAAATAGTTGAGTTGTTTTGCCACACCTCAAAGTAACTAGTGAATTTCAAAGTAGAAAGAATGTAATTTAAAGGGAAGTATGAGGCAGTTTGCAAGTGCAAACATATATGTTTGCATCTTAGTGTGTCACAGGGCCTTTAAATTCACAGCATCTAATGTATTTACAGGGTTCATATAAGGTCTCTAAGTAAGTGGTTGCAAATGAAGCTGTTGCACTTCTTAATGGCTTTTTCGTAGGAGGTTAAGTCTAAAATTAGTCTAAAATACCTGTTTAATAAAGGTAACCAAGCAATAAAAAAATGTCCAATGAAATTTGTAAAACTGCTGGCAGTTCCATTTATTTTCCTTTGAGGCGGCTTGCAGTAGTTCAGCTATTGACTGCAGTACTGTGTATGTGTTGTAGACGCCCCTACAATTGCATCTACTCTTGTTAGTATGCCTACTGCCTAAAATATAAACATCTGTGATAATAGTCAGAATGAGTGAATAAAAAAACAGCCAATACATTTTTTTTTCTCTGATAAACTGTCAGAAACAATGCGTTTACATGCTTTTCATAACAGGCATAGTGTCTTAAAGTGTAAATAGGTTCCATACAGTAACGAACAGAAAGACGTTTCCATCGTGAAACTTGCAAACACAGAATGTAGAAATAGTGAATCGAGTGTGTTGTGGTTCGGCTGCAAGATCAGTGATTTTCTTTACACAATGTTCTGGAAGGAAATTCCAGCTGCATGGAGCTAGCCCTAAATGGGTCACCTTCAGTACATGTAGTCTGTATAAGTCCTAAAACCTAAATGACAATAAGTTGCTTGTTAGTGTCTTCCAAAAGAACTTGCATGAGAAAAAAGTTCCATTTTGACCTTGCAAATAGTAGTTTGATGAAATTATCTTGACACAAGTTCCACTTTCAATGTTTTTAGCAGTTGAGGTGCTAATTTTAAAATTCTGAGCATATCTATTGCCTCCACACGGCTCTCAACATGGCGACATCTGAGCCGGCTGCTCGCAGCTAACAGTGCTAACAGTGCAAACAACTGTAATAGTGCCAGTGGGGCACACTCACACTCACATGCACTAAAAGCCTGTGTTGCCGTCCTGGCTATGTAAAAAAACACAGAGAAGCTCCGATTACAACACACACAGAAAAACAGTGATTTCATTCTCTGCTCAGGTAGACATTACTCCTCTATATCTTTACATAGCAAATAGTTGTGTGATGCTATATTAATGCTCTGAATATCGTACAGAGAACATTTAAGATGAGGGAGATATTTTGGTCATGATTAAAGACTTTGACCAATCACAGGTCATTTCATTGAGAGAGCGTTCCTATTGGCTGTGCTCCGGTCATGTAACCGGAACTTGGCGTTCCTTCACCAGATTTCACAATGGCGGCGGCGTCACAAACTTTCTCATTTTACAGCTAAACCGTACACTACAAGATGAATCTGAAAACATTTGAGGCGAGAAATAGGCATTAACGTAACATAATATTGATTCATATTTGATCAGCGCTGCCAAGTTTGACTGTTTGGTAGGAGTTTGCGAGTGATTGATAGCCGGCTCTCATAGACTGCAGCTGGACAGCGGACCTCAGATCAGCTCTGACTCCTGTTTCATGTACTACTGTCAGAATCTAGTTACTATAGTTAATCATATTTGCTCCAATCTTGCCTACTTCAGCTTTAAGAAAAAGAAAATCGCAGTTACAAGAAACCATGTATTTCTGTGTCCAAGTCCACACACTTTGTTGACTCCTTCACCCTGACATCCTCCACAAGACCTTTTTTTGACAGTATAACAACATCATGCTGCTTCTTCTCTACTTAGAGTGGACAGTAAATACTCACAACTGCAAGAAGTTACTTGTCAGGAAAGTGTCGAGATAGGTTGTTTGAACAAATAGCAGTAGGTAGGATTGACTTGTATAAACACAGAAAAAACAATTGACCCATGATGTCCTGAACATTAACCCCTGAATTTAACCACCCTAACTTTAATGAGTAGTAACTCCAGCTTGTGGGGACCTTTCAGAAGATGATCACCATTTACTCTGCCTCTAGTATGGAACCATTTCACTGCTTGGTAGTAGTTTTTATTACAGCTTTGTATGTGTGTCCTACATGCCAGATCGCATCAATGAACCACCCACACTGCAGGCAGAGCGAGCTCGGAGTATGAGACCACGCTTCGCTTCCAACACATTTATAATTCAACATACTGTCACAGCTCGACTCATCTCTCTCCTTCTCTCTTTCCCACTCCCGTCCTCTCTCATCTCCCCTTCTGTATCTCTTTCTAACCCCCTGTCTTCTTCTTCGCGCCCTCTCTCTTTCCAACAACCACACCTCTCACCCCTCGCACCCTTTCTCATCTCCTCCTTCCGCTCTCCCTTTTTTCATTCCCTTCTCCGATCCCTTCCCTTATCTCGACCTTTCGCTTCTTTTCTCCTGCTCCCCCACCTCTTGATAATATTACTTCCTGGAGCAAGGGACGGCATTAGCAGTCCATATGCTTCGGCATCAACGTGCAATATGTTGGCACATGGCAAGATTGTGAGAGCGTGTGAGTATCACACCATTCACCAGCCAACCGTGACAAGCAGACATCCGCCATATGATAACCACACCGGTTCCTATTGCCCTTATCCCCTCTTACATGACTCCTTATACCTTTTTTCTTATAATGCTTCCTGCATCAAACTTTTGTGACCTGTGACGATATCAAAATTCACATATCTTATTGATTAGCCCAAAGGAACGTACAGCGTTCTCAAGGGGTTGTTTACTCTTCCCTTGTTTCCTCTGTTCCCATGCAGTCTACCTCCCACTGGCTGTCTTCTTTTCAGCCTCAATGTATCATATCCCCTCATTGTTCCCGTCATTCTCTTATTGTTTTATCTTTCTTCAATATTTTTTGTGTCGTTCCGTTTTTAATTCCCGCTGTCTTTCTTTGTTGTTTGCTTGCATTGATATTTCCCTTTCTTGTCTTTTTTTTCCTGCTCTTTTATCCTCCTCTGCAATATTCTATCTCTCTTTCCCTCACCAGCTTGCTTTCTCCCGCTGAGTTTCATATCCTGTCATTTTCTTATTGTCAGCGTATGTCTGCCATATTTTGATATGACTGTCGAGAGTTTTTATTCAATATACAGTGTGATGTTCCTCAGCCGACATATATACAGTATTTGAGGGAAGCCAGAAAACTTCCCTTAGCAGAACTTTTAATCGAAAAATGAATATAACTATGACAACATGAAGAAATGTCTGACAAGTTAAGACTAATCGCTAATGTATTAGGCACTTAAAGTGTCTAATGTACCCAGGAAAATACAACACACTTTCATCCAAAGGAAATACAGTGTGCTTTAGAGAAAAACAAATAAACATTAAAAGTATATAAACACGTACAGTATTGCGGAAGTACAATTAAATCCAATTAAAAGCGCAACAAAACAAAATTAATCAAATGGAGAAACGCAGTGTTTTTAATGTACTTGTAATTTATGTTAATGTAAGCACTTCTAATGCAATCTCTAAACCTCCAAACATAGAGATTTGGGTAATTGGAAGCCATAGAACTCTCAGGGAGCTTTCACAAGCCATAGTCCATTTGCCTGATCTGAATCAGAGTCAAATTGATACTTTTGGTTTGTTTAATATTAAATCCAGTTCGGTTTCACACTGCACAAATTAAAGTGGACCAAATAAACAATAAAGTTGCGCGAACAAAGGAGCAAACGTATCTTTTTCGTCTCGAGAGCTGCCACTCCTTCAGTTAATCTGGAATGATTTTATAAACGTCACTATTTTTGTGGACTTAACGTATTCTGTACGTTCTGTTTGTCCAAGATGTCAAACAAACATCGGACTTCTGCAGAAGTCCAGGTAAGTCCTCTCCCACTCATGTTAACTTGTCATTTACCTGTGTCCAGCTCAACAAATGCCCACACAGGTAGCCTGCGTTTCGGTTCGCTTGGAAACAGACCACTTACGAGAGGTGGGCTCAGACCGGTTGTTTTGGTCTGCACCTATTACTGCTTTCACAACTCGCACCAGAGTTAGATTAGACAGACTAAATGTTGGCTTGTGAAAGCGCCCTTAAAGTACTCTAGCACTGACAGTGCATTTATTTTAATTTGGCAAAGCACTATCATAACAGGGAGGAAGTTAGATGGAGCCAGTTGTTCAGAGGCCAAGTCCACACGTACGGGGGTATTTTTGTAAATGGCGCTTTTCCTCCTTTGTTCTCAAAAAAATCCTGTCTAAACAATCATGCTTTTTAAAAAATCTGTCCAGAAGAAGAAAAAGAAACCTTTATTTGTCATATACATCCAGTGCCGTGAAAAAGTATTTGCCCCCTTCCTGATTTCTTATTTTTTTGCATATTTCTCACACTTAAATGTTTCAGATCATCAAACAAATTTTAATATTAGACAAAGATAACCCAAGTGAACACAAAATGCAGTTTTTAAATGATGATTTCATTTATTAGGGGAAAAAATATATCTAAACCTACCTGGCCCTATGTGAAAAAGTATTTGCCCCCTAAACCTAATAACTGGTTGCGCCACCCTTGGCGTCAATAACTGCAATCAAGCGTTTGCGATAACTGGTGATGAGTCTTTCATATCGCTGTGGAGGAATTTTGGCCCACTCGTCTTTTCAGAATTGTTTTGATTCAGCCACACTGGAGGGTTTTCCAGCATGAACGGCCTGTTTAAGGTCATGCCACAGCATCTCAATCGGATTTAAGTCCGGACTTTGACTAGGCCACTCCAAAACCTTAAGGTAGGTTTGGATATATTTTTTCCCCTAATAAATGAAATCATCATTTAAAAACTGCATTTTGTGTTTGCTTGGGTTATCTTTGTCTAATATTAAAATTTGTTTGATGATCTGACACATTTAAGTGTGAGAAATATGCAAAAAAATAAGAAATCAGGAAGGGGGCAAATACTTTTTCACGGCACTGTACATGAAATTTGATCTCTGCATTTCACCCATGCTAAGTATTTTAGTAGCATAGAAAAATCTACACTACACTACACAAAAATACCTGTGTACATGTGGACAAGGCCAAAGACTTCTTTTTAAATCCATCCCACAAGGGCCTTGAAATGTTTGGTGAGATTATTAAAATGCCAAAACTACAGCAGCTTTTCTCAACAAAATGCAGTAAAGTTTTAAAATGATCCAATGGTATAGTTTTCTAACAATGGTGTTAAGGCCCCCTTAGGCTCGGGTAGGCTGTCTATAATTTCATTTGACTGAACTATTTCTGTCACCTGCACGACTCCAGATATTTTTTCGTTACGCCTCATTCGTTTTCAATTTTCACCTATTCCTGACATATCACATCCCTCTCTGCATCACTCTGTCTCTCTCTCTCTTTCTCTCTCTCTCTCTCAGAGAGCAAAGTGTTACAGATAAAGATTTGGAGTTGGGAATAACAAATATGAAAAAGGCGAGCAGTATCTTGCTATGTAAATACGCTACTATCAGCGACATGCAGCAATGCCACTGTTCATGGCTCCAAGCTTTCACAATCAGTTGGAGGAAGTCTGTTATTTCATGATATTACGGCTGCCACAACCATATTCAATAATTTGTCCACTAATGATGACAAATGGCAGGAATTTATCAATCAGGTCATTTAAATCTTTTAAAGACTAAATACTCCACGGATGAAAGGAAGTATGTGTTTGTTACATAAAAGTCCCATTAATATATAATATAATATGACTAGGGCTGTCAATCGATTAAAACATTTATTTGCGATTAATCGCATGATTGTCCATGATTAATCGAGATTAATCTCAATTTAATCTCACATTTTTTAAAATATCCCTTAACAGTAAATTTGTCAAGTATTTAATACTCTTATGAGTGGAAAAATATGCTTGCTTTATGCAAATGTATGTATATATTTATTATTGGAAATCAATTAACAACACAAAACAATAACAAGTATTGTCCAGAAACCCTCACAGGTACTGCATTTAGCATAAAAAATATGCTTAAATCATAACATGGCAAACTGCAGCCCAACAGGCAACAACAGATGTCAGTGTGTCAGTGTGCCGACTTGACTATGACTTGCCCCAAACGGCATGTAATTATCATTACATGCTTTAATGTCTGTAAAGGGGAGACTCGTGGGTACCCATAGAACCCATTTTCATTCACACATCTTGAGGTCAGAGGTCATGGATCCCTTTGAAAGGTCATTTATCCCTTTGATCCCCGTGACAGTTTTTCCTCACTAAAATGTAGCTTTAGTTTGGAGCGATATTTAACCGTCTTCATGACAAGCTGTGACGTGTTTGGTACCAATGGATTTTCTAGTTTCATATATTACCAGTATCTTCACTCTAGCTTTAAAACTGAGCTACAACCTTCAAAAGATGTGTTATTGCGTTAATACGTTAAAGAAATTAGTGGCGTTAAAACTAATTTGCGTTAACAAATTGGAAATCGCATTACCTTTGACAGCCCCTACATATGACAATTTCCATTCATTCAGGTTATAGGATATCTATAAGTACGAAGTCAGTACTTGTAGATATCCCTATCGACATTTAATCAAGCTATCGTTAACGGGGACTTAAAGTGCAGCAGTAGTAGAGAATCTCCTCATAACTGAGACTACTAAAAGCTCCTCACTGTTGCTCATTTCCGGCTGCAGTCTGTCTCAAAGTCATTTATTACAGAGGTAAACATATAAATTGATTATAATATAGAATAATAACAATCCAGTGCTAATTATTTTTTACTCGAGCATGTGGAGGAGGAGTAAGTTTGCATTTAAAACTCCTGTCACAGACAAGCTGTCATAGGTCTGTTTGAGACTGAGAGCAAGGGAGGGAGACAAAGAGAGGTTGGTGTAGGGACACATTCCCACAGAGCTGAGGCTGACTTCTAATTCTGAATGGGAAAAAAAATATTCTTCCTTCTAACCCTCAGTGCTCAGGAGCCACGGGGACATGACTGACCTTTGCGCACAAACACACAAATGCAGGCGTGCACATACACACACACCAACACACACACACACAATGCCTGTAGCTCTGGGAATCCACATTGAGTCATCTCCCATCTGAGCTCCACAAGAGTCGTTCGCTACAGAGGGAGCGCTAATGAGAGGACAAGAGAGAGAGAGAGAGAGAGATGGGGGGAAGGTTGTGGGTAGGCAGAGAGGAGAAGAAAAGTAGAAAGTATTTAACCATGCATAAAGATTAGGGGTGTTACGGTTCTCCAAATCCATGATTCGATTTGAATTAAGATCTTATGGTCACGATTCAGTTAAATTTTCAATTTACACATGTCATAACAATGGTTAGACTATGGAGTCTTGATTCATAAAGATCAACAGATCACTGGTTTTATGCCCCCTTTAATGACACTTTCAAATTCTTTAAAAAGAGAACTGAACTCCCCTTTCATTTCAGAAAGTGTACAAAAACACAAGATAAATCCCTCTGCAGTGCATTAACCTACAAAAATATGGTTTTGTTGTAATTTACTGTCGTGCTTGTTTTTCTCTTTTCTTTTCTTCTTCTCTCGTCTGATCGCTTTGCGCCACCCATCGGTGTCACCGAGGGTGGAGGCGGAGCTCTCGCTACCAATATCAGCTGCTCTGGTGTTGTTCTGTCGGGAGATGCAGTGACTTAACGTTAAACCAAGTAAGAGTAGAAGAGCTATGAGTAAGGAAAAGTAACTAACTAACTAAAGTCCATAGGCTAATTCATGCTGTGTAAAATGCCATAGACATATGCAAGAAGTGCCCCGAGTATCGTAGCAACAGGGAAGGCCCACATATCTAATCATGCCTGCCTAGTCCTGAGTGCTGGATTGAGTAGTTTAAGTTTGCTGTTTTATGTTCCAAAATGCAAATGTTGCTTTTGTTAGTGTTTGTAATGTAATGTGTCTGTTCAGAACATGGTGGCTTATGTTGGTTATTTGAATTTTTGTGCTGGTTCATCAGTGAGGTGGATGTACATTTCTTCAGTCCAGTTGTATTTTCCTTTTTTCCTTCAGACACACGCAAGTAGGCGGGGCGGAGAAAAAACGTAATCGTCGATCCTGCTTTTGAT
>CAKALG010042154.1:0-10139 GCA_916700815.1 Helicolenus hilgendorfi
ATGGCCAACTGTTGGCGTGGTTAGTCAGCGGCCTACAGGTAACGGTAAAAGCGGTGTAAACCCAACAGAGAGCTCCACAAATGATGAATCGATGCTTCTGAATATCAGCCTTTGGGGATGAATAGAAACACAGCTCTCTACTCTATTCTTTCCTGATTCATTCTGACTCCTGGAGGCTCAGTGTTTTTGGTTTATCTGCTCTAAAACAGACGCAACACACACACACACTCACACACTCACTCCCACCATCCACCTGTCGTCACCAGCTGGCAGATACACCTGGTTCACCGGCATCAGCCAAAAGAAATGGAACGTTACCATAGTAACCATATGGTGTTGGCCTGGCATGGTGGGCATTGTCATGGTAACGGCCGAGCAGACAAGTGGGCAGTGCCAACCTTATAGGGCCAAGCTGGACCAGCGAACGCTTCTTGATAATGCTGATTCTTCAAAGCTCCATACAGCAGATAAAACTGTCATTCAGTGTCAGTTTTGTCACTTTGAGGCTTTTATTTCCCGTATCTGCTGTTCTAAACAGCCAGTGTTGGTCTTAACCTGGTGAAATCCTCTTTAGCTGCGGCAAAAATGCAACAAAACCAAACACTGATCTTGCAGATTATCACTTTAAATCAGGTTCACAGCTTTTTAGTAAAGCCGGCAGCCAACTGCGTTTGCCTCGGCTGAATCTGTGAGTACTGTGAGCAATGTGAGAAATAATGGCTATACAGTTTAAGTGTGGACGAACTCTTCCCCCCCAATGGATCAGTGCATGACGCATAGATGGGAATATAATACGTGTGAAGTGGCCATTAAAAGCTGTTATTAAGAAAATTGACCATTTTGCAAAACATACAATGAAGGTTTTTTTTTAAAAAGGCGACGTGCTCCTTCAGGAAGCCACTCGCTCAACAATATTATCATGAAGACTTTATGTTCTGGGTTAAATTTAACATTCTTGGTCTTTCGTCACATGGCTTCTGTCAGCATGCACATACCGTACATTGGCAGAGAGGCACAGGATATACTGGAAGAAAACTTGCTGAATAATAAAATTCAGCTGCTTCCTATCATAGACTGTATATAGAAGAGGAGACGAGGAGGCACAAAATAGAGATACAAGAAGAGCAGCCGGTGAACATAGTGAAGCATTTACCAGCTCAAGAGATTAGACTGTATATAAGAAGTGGATGTAGTCACCGTGACGTCACCTATTGGTTTGTGGTCTGCCGTTTTGAAGCCTCGAGTTCGGCATCTTGGCTGTCACCATCTTGGTTTAATGCAACCAGAAGTGACAACAGATGGGGGAGCTAAGTACAACCGAACGCTGAATAAGACATTTTCAGGTGACCAAAATGGTTATAATTAACTTTCATGAACTGAAAAACACACTGTGAAAGGGTTAAAGTTGTAAAATGAAAACACAGACAACACCCAGAACAGACGACGCCGTTGTAGCGACCTGTCAATCACAAGGTAGCCACGCCCTAAAGCATAACCTGCTTTATGGTCTATTTGACTCTAAATGGGACCATAATCTACTAAATGAACATCATGCTGTATTGAAGAAAACTTGAAACTAGCGGTTGAGACCATAAACCAAGCGGCAACCTCCGGGTCTGAAAAGTGAAGCCAATGCTGAAGTGCCTTAAACTGTCATTCTTTCTAACAGCCAGCAGGGGGCGACTCCTCTGGTTGCAAAAAGAAGTCTGATTGTATAGAAGTCTATGATTTATTTCACTTGATTTATTACCTCAGTAAACATTGTAAACATGAGTTTATGGTCTCAATCGCTAGTTTCAAGTCTTCTTCAATACAGCATGATGTTCATTTAGTAAATTATGTTCCATTTAGAGTCAAATAGACCATAAAGCAGGGGATGCTTTAGGGCGTGGCTACCTTGTGATTGACAGGTCGCTACGGCGGCATTGTACAGTCTGGGAGTTGTCCGTGTTTTCGTCTCACAACTTTACCCCTTTTCACCGTGTGATTTCCCACGTTTCAAGGCACATATTATCATGATTGTACAGATGATAACTGGTGGCTTCATCTGAATCTTGTTTTTGGCTGAGTGTCAGGTCAGCCTGCATGTTTCCTTCAGCTAGTTGTTGGACAACTCTGCAACATCTGTCCACACCAGTGAGCACAAAACCCAATGTTGCACTGCGTTGCCGGATGAGCTGAAAAACTGGCTACAAGTATGTTTCTAAGTATGTGTAGAAAGTGTGCAGAGTATGTGTGTTGGCACACTCCCACACCAGGCTGCATACCTCAGACCTGAGTATGCATGAGAGAAATAACTCTCGCAAACTTTCTCTCCCTATCTGTCTTTTTTTTCAAATATAAACACACTCACTCACACACAGCGGCTTCCCACCATAGCTGCGACCTTGAGACTGAACACGAACACGCATATCTCCCGCACACAGACCCCAAATGGTTTAACTCTGTGGATGTGTGTTAACGTGGAGCTTTGCCAACTCTGTCTACAAAAAGAAAGCATTCTCTCCTCTCCTCTCCTCTCCTCCTCTCTCCTCTCCTCTCCTCTCCTCTCCTCTCCTCTCTTCTCCTCTCCTCTCCTAGAAGTACAAGTAGAAAAATACCCATTCGAATTGGCTGAATAAATAATAGACTTGGCTCATAACCGTTAATTTTACCAGAGCTGCAGACTTGAACTTGGACCTGAGTCAGACAAAGATTACAATATGGGATCTTGAGACTTGACTTGGATTTGAGTGCTACGAGGACTTGACTCACTTCAAACTCAAAAATAAAAAAACATGAAATCTTAAGTTTGGACTATAAGATGATGGAAAAATAAGAAATGAATAAAACAGCACCAGACAGTTTGACAATCAATACCATCCTACTGTAAAGGTGCTAAATGTGAAATTCAGAGCATTTCTATTGCCTCTCAAAATGGTTAAAAGCTCTGGGACCTTGACTAGGGATTGTTTTTACTTTCAAACATAGAGCGTAGACTGATAAATCTAAATTCAATCTCGTTGGTTTTGATTTGGATATGTTGAATACCTCTCTGCTCTCTGAAAAGCTAAATTCCTTATTTTGAAATATCTGAGATTGAATGTTGAATGAATGTTTTTCCAAAGGTTCTGGCAAGTGACTTTTCCCTCACGCCTGCTCAATAGACTTTTTGTTTTATTTTGATTTATTCATTTTTTGAGGGGACGGTTTTTTGCAAAGTTGTTCTGTCTTTATCTTTCAGCTGTGGTATTTTGGTTTTATTCCTCCTCTCCCGTATTTGCTTTTCAGACTTTTGGCCTTCAGAAGTGTCGGCATATTCACTACACTTTTCTCTTCTCTTTATATTATTCTCATCTGAGGTAGGAGGGGGGCTGCCGTGCTTTTCCCAAACACAGTTAAAACATGACTGACGTCGGAAAATCAGCGCTAAATCTACCTGCGTTTCTCTGTCACATCTGTACAAACGGTAGGGGAGGGAGATTTCCTTCATTGAATGGGTCCATCAGTGTGTTTTTTCATGTCACATCTTCACATTACACCTCATAAAGTGGCATGCTACTGAGACAAGGGCACTGAGTCCTTTTCCAAAAATAATTTTAGGTCCAGTGTGGTGCCTGAGGTGATTTTCGGCCCTCAGTAATACACATTAACTCGCTAATTCAAATTAACCAACACATACTATACAAACATATCCTCCTTGTAATTTAGCACACCTCCACCATTATTTAAAGGGTGTGTCCATTATTTTAGGTTTGTTTTTGAAGGTTTTATATCATTCTGTAGCTTCCCAGTGGTGTTTCTTAAATCTGAACATTCAAATTTTGGTCAATGTATGTATGTTTTAGCATCAAAATGCTGTTTTCCCAAGCCCTTTTAAAAACGTTTTCCCACGTGACCTGACGTAGGTTTCTGCATGATGTCGCTGCTACATGTACAGTATATATACATCCTTATAGTCTTACCGGCACGGAAGCTAAACAATGTACCGCTGTGAACGCCATGTTAGTTCGGATCCGAAAGTCACAAAATAAGACAAACAAACTAACCGATCGATGCAGCGGTAAACCAGCAACTCCTGTGTTCTGCGAGGTAAAATTACTGTTTTTGTGAATGCGGTCCGGTCTGGTGGCCTTGAAGACAGCAATGTAACGGCTTCGGTTCCCCGTTGGAATGATAAAGCAGTGAAAATACTTAATTATACAGCACATTTAAACTGGTTTTACTTTTTTTCAGGTGGCTAAAATAAGTTTTTCTGCTGCTCCCATCCACAGAGAAATCCTTCAAGATTGTGCACTGAAATTGATTTCCGGGTCACAGACAGTAGCGCCAACCAAAGAGCCACATATTTCCCTTAAGGAGTTGGTGGAGACCAAAAACAGAGCTAAAAGGAGAGTGATTATTGCAGTTACATTCACCACGAGGCCAGAAACTCCAAATGAATGATGTTGCTGCTGCTCCATGTTTGTTGAATGTGTGAATAAGCAAATGTCAATGGCGAATCTCCAGTTATTTAAATGTATTGCCAAAGACATTGTATTGATCTTGTTGATTTCACATTTTCAACCATTATAAACACTTAAGTTGTGTCTCCGTTTTATTGGTGTGTTTGGTATGTCTGGCTGTGATTTTGTGGCTATAATCAAAGGCATTCATTATTTATTTGTTGAAGCCTCTTTGTGCTTAATAGATTTGATCTTCTGATGACTTTTTGTTTCTGTTTTGACAAATTAACTACATAGTTGTCAAATCTGAAGGCAGAATCCAGGAACATCCAGTGTCACATTCTCTTTATAACAGTTTCATTCAATTTGTTTTTCACGCAGTGATTCAAATATTGAAAGAGTGTTTTTTTTTGCATTGGAAGGACCTCATATTCATCACAACAGAGTGAAGGTTGCACCTTTTAAAAAAAGTAAAAATCAAATTGCCGTTTCTATTCCGCACATGAATGGATTGAAGCCAAAATCAAAAGAGACGACCTCGAGTTCCGCTCGGGCGTCCTCTTTTCTTTTCTTCATCGGTCCCTTTAAAGCAGCCAAGATCAGAGACAATACCACTCCGTTTTTATTTCTGTGGTTGATTGAAGGTTGTATTGACACTCAAAAGGTGACTTTTTTATAATCAATTAATTTCTAGGACATATTTTCACAGATGTTTTGCTTTCCTTTAAAGCCTGCATCCACATTTACTGTAAAATCTCATGATCAATTAGATGAAATCAGACAATCTTTTATCATAACGTCAATGTATTTTGATAAGTGAGCCCGTTTCAAGTAAGGTCAACTTTAAATTTCTAGTTATCAGAGTCAAAAACCATTTCATACCATTTCAATTCAAGGCTTTATCCCAAACAGAAAGGACAGCCTGAGGTACGAGGCACAGCTTGATGGATTTTACTTTTCCATTTTCTATGTATTGTAAAATTCAGCTTTCTAAAAGTACCTGAAGAAAGAGGACTAAGTCAGTTTTGGCTTCTCTGTGTCTATCTTCAAATAAAGCATATGACAGACAGACAGTGGAGGAAGAAAAAGTCGTCCTGTCTTAACAGCTAGGAATAAAATAACAGGAGAATCACAGAGCTGTCAGTCAAGCAGTGGTCAGAGACAGAGAGCTGTATGTTCAGTATTTATGTGTGGTATCACCTGTGTCCAGTGGTGGAGTAAAAGTACTCAGATCTTTTACTTCAGTAAAAGTAATAATATAATACCACAGTGTGGAAATATTCTGTTGCACGTTAAAGTCCTGCCTTCAAAATTTTAAAAAAGTATTCGTATCAAAATATACATGAAAACACAAAAGGTAAAATTACTCATTCTGATTCTCAACGGCCCATTTCAGACTAATATATATTGTAATTATTGATGCGATTCTTAGTTTCAGGTGATTATACACTAATGAAAACATAGTTATGAATAATATATTTATTTAACACACTGGTCCTTTAAGTTATGCCATTCCGGTGTTATTTTAACCTAAACCACGATCTTTACCTAAACCTAACTAACTAGTTTTGTTGCCTAAACCTAACCAAGTTGTTTCCTGTGAAGACGGAAGTTTATTTTGAAAGGACTGTATGCATGTAACGAGCGGAAATTGACACGTGTTGCTGGACATACATAGGAAATGCATGAAAAATTAGGAATAACTTATCGTAAGATATCATACGAACCGTTGAATGAGGATATGTTGCATGAGGGGGACATGAACGTCCAATAGTGGTTGAGACATTTTTATCAAAATCATAAATGGTGGCGCTAGAGGAGAACTTGAGGTCACCAAGCTCAGTGTTATATACATCTTCTGAAAACTTGAAATGTCTATAGAAAATAGTGTGCCAATCCATTGAGTAGATTTTGAGATATTTTACTGTATAACTGAAAACTTTGACCTGCTGGTGGTGAAAAGTCATGGGAATCATTAAAGTCATTATGATTCATCATCTGGGAACCATGAATATCAAATGTTCATGGCAATCCATTTAATAGCTGTTGAGAAATGTCACTAAAAATGTCCAAATGACCAGCTGGTGGCACCAGAGAAAAGTTAATGTGATCGTCAAAGTCAGTATATGCCTCATTCTTGAGGGACCAGAGCCATCATGTAGCTGTTAAGATATTTCAGTCTGATGGACCGTCCAAAACTCTGTCCTTGCTTTCCCTCGAGCCATGCTGCTAAAGTGGCATTGGAAATTTAAAAAAACACACTGAACGTAATCTGCAAAATTGTCCAATATCTACATTCCTGTGTGGTGATAGGGTCTAAAAACACAGGAGCTTCTACCACACACTGGATGCTACATTTATTCTCAAAATTGCATTGAGCTACTGGTGAGTGCTGTGACAGGTTAGATTGCTGGAAATTGCCTGCACAGGGAAAATGCACCTGCATCGGGGTCGAATGGGGTCTTTCCCTAGATCCAAATAAAAGATCTATTTATGCTCGCTGTCCATTTCCAGCACAGGGATTCTTTTTCCCTGTGAAGACTAACTTTCCGTCTACCAGATCTGTTATTACACAGCAATGACTACCTGCCATGTTTTTCTCGGCTGGTTTTTGCCACCTGAAGCCGGATAAGTGTTGCACCATGATAGTTTTGTTTGTGGGAGGGATAAAAAAAATTAAAAAAAGCGATGGTGAGAGATGTACAAGCATCTTCAAATCATTACAGAGCCGAATTCACACTGTGGAAGACAATGTTTGGTGCAAAGGCTTCTGAAAAACAAATACATGAAGTGGTCCATCTACTTCAGCACATGTCTGTGATATGCTTCACCGAATAGAAGAGTGGATATTCTCTGGAAGAAAAAGTTTTTAAACACAGTTTTTGTCTTTGAAACGTGTTCTTTGGATGCATATGACAGCTGTTGAACACACCGCAGGGCGACAAAAGACATTCATGACTGCAAATAGAGTTGTATCCACTGTATATACACCCATGCAAAATCATTTCCCTGTTGAAAGTACAGCCGGGTATGCTTAGATGATGTTCAGCCCACTGTACACAAACCTGCAAATGTAAAAGCTATACCTATGCATACAAAAGTATGGTGTGATAGCAGCGTGTATGAGAAAATAACTGCAAATAACAACCTGAAACCTGCAACTTCAGCAACCGCAACGGTGAGGATACACTGCTGTCTATAATGGCAGGGTACCAGCACTGTGTAGCAATAGTAAATTCACATTTTGAAGCAAAGTACAGTGATGTTTGGTGACAGGTTCATCTGAAGGACACAGGCCAAACATTTACTGTTAGGACTGTCACCCATAATTACCAGCACACCAACAACCCAGCGATGCAATGAAGTTATACAGTCTCTGCAGAGACCAAAGTTTGCCTGTGTAAATATTCTTGTCTCTCACAGCTGGAAACTTGGGAGAAGAGATCTGTATGTGGGAGAGGTGGCACTAAGAGAGACAAAACACGCTAAGAGGATACACGGCGGTTCCCTTGCTCGTACATTTCCATCCACACCACGTATTTTTAGCTCAGCTGTGTACCAAATCAAAACATCTATTTTGTCTTTTTTGGCAGGCGCCTGTCATGATGTCATCCAGCCTCACTTTGACACGCACGGCTGTCACGACGGTGTGCAGATGGTGAAATGTGGGCAAATGATTTGTTTTCAAATTGTATCAGGAACATACAGAAACTGGTGCAAATTATAGACTGTATATAAAAAGTGGATGTAGTCACTGTGACGTCAAAAATTGGTTTGTGGACTGTTGTTTTGAAGCCTCGAGTTCGGCGTTTTTTTTTATAGTTTGCTTGTGTTTTTGTTAAATCTTTCACTTGTTGTCATTTGTTGTTATTATTGTCATTAGCAGTTTTATTGTTGTTTATTTATTGTTTCTTGTAGTTTGCTTGTTTTGTGATCCCATTTTAACTTGTGGTCATTTTGTTGTTATTATTGTTATTAATAATTTCATTGTTGTTGATGTTAGTGGTTTTTTTTGGTTAGTTTGCTTCTTTTTCTTTCTTTCTTTTTGTTAAATTTTTCAATTGTTTTAATTTGTTGTTATTTTTGTCACTAGCAATTTTATTGTTGTTGATTTATTGTTTTTTTTTTGGTTGAAGTTTGTTTTTTTCCCTTTTTTGCTCTGGATTTTAATTACATATTTATTTTTATAGTGTTTTTGTATGGAACCCAGGAGGAGTACCGTGGTAGTAACTAATGGGGATTCCAGGTAAATAAATAAATAATTCAAATGAATGTGTAAAATGTGCCAAATGCAGTTTTCTGGTGATGCAGTTTATGGGCTGAAACCAGGGATATAAAGGTCACCCCTTCAGCTAAATCATGCAGTAATTCAAATCACTTTTTCACAGAAAGGTTCTTAGCACAAAATAAAAGATACAGTGATTTTCACAGTCCACCAACTGTCCACAAGGTCTCCTTTAAATCAAAGAGAAGCACCTCCTGGCTGTACATCTTGATGACGTTGCAGAACCGAGTCCTGGCGCTCTGGTTTGTGTCTTTGAGAAAGAGGGATGGTGATTTACGTCCTGCAGAACTATTTTATGTCTCAGTTTAATATTTCTATATCGTAAAGGAGCTCAATTTACAGACATTAACATAAACACAAACATTGTCATATCATAAAACATAGCCTTTTAATGAGTTTGTGTTTCTTATAGTACATGGATTGATTCCATTTGTTTTCTTCTTTTCTATTCTAATCTATTCTATATGCTTTATTAGCAGGGGTGCCTTTGGGCTGTCCCTGTGTCTTTACTGGCAAGGATGTTTTTCAGTGTTTAAACCTGCGATAACAGATTTTTCTGGCCACTTGGGGGCGGTGAAAACAAGTCAAGAGCCGAGCTGGAGCCTGGCCGTCTCTGAGCAGCTGTCAATCACTCGCAAACTCCGATCAAACGGTCAAACTAGGCAGCGCTGATCAAATATGAATCAATATTCTGTTACTGTAATGCCTATTTCTCTCCTCAAATGTTTTCAGAAACAACTTGTAGTCCACTGTTAAATGAGAAAGTTTGTGACCCGGCAGCCATGTTGAGATCAGTTGAGGAAATACCAAGCACCGCTGACCAGCCGGAGCACAGCCAATAGGAACGTTCTCTCTCTCTCTGAAACGACCTGTGATTGGCCGAAGTCTCTAGATTTGTTAAAGTGAAAACAGAGCCATGAGGAGGTTCAGAAGTCTAGTTTTCTCTCAGAGCACTTGAATTACAATATGCTGAAAGGTTATTATGGAATTTTTGCCCAATGATGCCAAAAACATTCTGCCTACTGCAGGTTTAAAGGTCCCATATTGTAAAAAGTGAAGGTGTGTTCCAATCTGCATACTTCTGTACTACATACTCATTATTTTGAGTGCATAGTGCATTCCAATTGGGTAGTACGGCAAATGCAGTGCACTCAAAGTACTTGTAGTTTGCTTGTTTTTTTATCCCATTTTTGACTTTTGGTAATTTTGTTGTTATTATTGTCATTAATAGTTTCATTGTTGATTTTAGTGTTTTTTGTGTTTTTTGTAGTTTGCTTGTTTTTTTGTAAAATTTTTGACTTGTTGTCATTTGTTGTTATTTTTGTCATAAGCAGTTTTATTGTTGATCTATTGTTCTTTGTAGTTTGCTTTTTTGTTTGTTTTTATCCCCTTTTGAGAAACGATACAACACTGCAAGAAATACAAGTTTT
>CAKALG010042155.1:0-18522 GCA_916700815.1 Helicolenus hilgendorfi
GCTTGCTAACCCTGCCTCCCAGGCCTGGCTCCGTCCTCGGTCTGGGTCTCATTCACATAAACGGAAGAAGGGAAATAACTCTGGATTCGGCTATTAGCGCATTTTACAACTTTTAGGACCTAATAATTTAAATAAGGGCTATTAGAGTGTTCATACTGGGAAGTTGATTCACCTCAAAAAAAATTATCTGCTGAGTTACAGATGTCTCTTTTCTATGGGAAAAAGTATTTTTTGGCCCAATGGCATCACGTGACAGACACGGAAGTTGTAGTATCACAG
Organism: Helicolenus hilgendorfi; assembly: GCA_916700815.1. NCBI lineage: Eukaryota > Metazoa > Chordata > Actinopteri > Perciformes > Sebastidae > Helicolenus > Helicolenus hilgendorfi. Next base: position 280 of record CAKALG010042155.1, read on the forward strand.
TGTGGCCACTACGAAAATTGGCATCAACGACCGGCGCTCTTGGGGCTTGCTCTCGTCAAACTACAGACACACATTGATCATAGCTGCACTCACAGCACAGAGGAACAGGGGGATCACTGGAACACATGCATATAACACAACCCCGTCCTCATCCGTGAAATACGGCCGCTTTGTATCTAACAGAGTAAAGGAGGGACTTGTGAGTCGTATCAGAAGCCAAGGGGTGTGACAAAGTGGCGTTATTTGGGGGTTACACCAGCACGTGGGACCCAAAGGCTGTTTGCAGCGCAGAAGCGTCCCGAGTAAAGCAAAATAATAAGGAAAGAGAAAATACAGGCAGAGGGCTGCAGGATCTCTGCAGAATCTGACACCATCAAACACTTCTAGTGGGACATAAATGATGATTGAGAGGGATTCTTTTTTTATCAGTCCATACATTGTTTTTTAGTTAATTCTTATTACATATTAGACCTTTAAATACTAAAAAATGCTTTTTGACACATTTGAGACAGTAGAGGGATAAGAACATAGAACATTTTTTTTTTTATTGCACTCTCTTTAATAGTTTTCTTCATTCCTCATAAAAGTTGCTCCCAGCAGCTTTGTGAATGGGACTTAAGAGGAAAAACTCTTAGCTCAGAACTTTTTGGTGCCATTTAGAAGAGCTCCTGGTGGTAACATAAAATACTCTGTGAATACGGCCCCTGGATGTCAGCGTGAGTTGTAGCCGGCGGTGTCCTGTAATGAGGTGACAGCAGGTTCCACCAACACACACTTTAACACCCCACCTGGACACACACACAGACGGAGGTGACACCATTACCCCTGACCCTACAGCCTGCATCTGTGAGTGTGTGTCCAGGTGTGAATGTGTGTGTGTTTGCAGTGGGAGGGGCCGTGGCAGTTGGAGAATTTAATTACAAACCATACGGCCGAGCTGCTGCTTCACGCTGATGCAGTTCAACACATTCACATTAATTCTTACACAAATATGATTTTAACGAGCATCTAATAACTGTCAGATAGTCAGACACAGGTCAGTGACCCTCAACAGGTTAATGCGTCCTTTTGCCATTTTTATGAAGAATGGTTTCTGTTCAGTGAGACAGCTCCGTGACAGGAAGTGTGAAGTCCGTCTTGACCTCCATTTATGTAATTGCTGGAGGATGACTCGGCTCAGTTGATCTCCTTTTGCTTTGAATTAATTTTGCAAAACAGTAAAGGAAGCGCTTATTTTGGCTTATCAAAACAAGAAGACATACTGTGACTGTATACTATTTATTGTTTTCTGTATAGTACTTTGTACGGGCTGTTGTGGGCTGAGTTTTGGTACCAACCATGTCATGCTAGCTTGTCGGGAACAATGCTAAATATAACGCTATGAAGTTATACTAAATGTTGGCGAGGAAAAACTGGCATGGCGATTTTCAAAGGAGTCCCTTGACCTCTGACCTCAAGATATGTGAATGAAAATGGGTTCTATGGGTGCCCACCAGTCTCCCCTTTACAGACATGTCCACTTTATGATAATCACATGCAGTTTGGGGCAACAAACATGCAGTTTTTTTAATGCAGTATAAATGGGATATTTTTGCCTATTCTAAAAAATGAAAATTTGCTTGTTAAGCACGTATTTACTGCAAACAAAAAGTGACGCAGAGGGTTCTGACAAAGCGTCAGTAGGCTATATGACGAGTTGGGATGAGAACACGTTGTGTATAAAGAGTGATAAAGGTAGGGAGGAGGTCAGGGTGGATGGGTGGGTCCAAAAACACAGGACCTTCACCCAGGAGACTGGTGTTTGTGGCTCGTGTGAAACCAAAATTCAACGATGACTTATTTTAAGTAACGTAACGTCACGTAGTATGTCACTTACGCAATGTAGCCAGCTACTTAACATTACTACTTTTCATAATTTGTGGATGATTCCCAGCAGCCATAGGTTTCAATTCTTCCGATATCTGGGTTTTGTCATCACAGTGACCATGAAGCCTTCAAGGACAACAATGAAAATGTAACTTTTGCAAACAAAGAATGGAGGACAAATATAATGGATTACACTACTCAGTCAGGTTTATGAGTATACTGCGTGATTTTTTATACTGTATGTTAATGAATAGAAAACAATGGCTGCCATACAAAATCTCAAACATAACAGCATGTTTAACAAAATGGTGATTAGCTGCAGTATATGTATGTAGTGATTTTTAGTAAATGGGGGAAAACATGCAAATTCACTGTTGGTACTTAGCTAAAATGTATACAGTATTTTACATGTTTTGGACTCTAATCACTGCTGGAATAATCACACATAAATCACACACATTCGCTCCGGACAGGATTAAAGTAAGCGATCAGCGTATAAATCGGAGAAATAAATCCTGTCTGGATGAGACTTCAGTCTGTCTGAGTCTGAGGTGATGGAAGGGAGAACCTTTTCAGATCTTCACACAAGGCAGCAACAACCTGAACCACAGGGACAACGGATATAGATGACTGGAAGACCTATATATAGATCTGGTAGCGGTGTGTGTGTGAGTGTGCGTGTGTGTGTATGTGTGTGTATGTGCTCGTGAACACGCTTTTTTCCCTCCCGCTGGGACTCTCAGACCAGCATGAGTAAGCACCCAGTCGGATTTACAGCATATTGATTAAATTAGCATTCGTTCCTCAACCTGAATATTAACTCATCCAACCCACACACACACACACACACACATGCACACACATTTGCATGCATACACACACACGTGTTATGAAAGCACACAGGATATTATGAATTCACACACACACACACACACACACACACACACACACACACACACACACACACACACACACATGTAGGTGTACACACCAAGAAGTGATTAATTTCTCCTCAGAGAAAGAAAATTGACTCTGAAAAAAAAAAAAACGTCTGTCACAAGGCCCGAGGTGCGTCTGGTTTGTAGGGCGGTGAAAAATGACAGCAGGCGATGATCACCTGTCCACTCCCTAAGGAAGAAGAGGTTTTTTTTAACCTTTTTATTTCCCCAGGGAATATTGACAAAGCTGATTTACAGAAACACCCTACACCACATTAATGCAGGACACTGTCCAGTCTTCTAATTCTAGAATATTCATAAATACTAGGGCTTGGCAATACGATACGTATCATGATACAAGGCTTTATGATTCAATATATTGCGATGTATTGCGATACTGTAAGCAAGGTGTTATTTTGCGATTATTAGGAAAACTGTCATAGTATAAAGAATACACTGCCATATGCATAAAATATGAGTAAAAAACAGTTAATTTTTTTTATTTTTTTTATCAGAATCAGCGAGATCTGCATTTGCATTTATCACAGTCCCTGTAACATCCAACATCATAGCATTACTTTGAGAGGGCACATATACTGAGAGAGCGCATCTCTTTGCAAATGAAATAACGTATTGACTGAGTTCATCTTTGCATGTAAACTATTAATTAAAAATCAATACAGTGGGGCCCTTTGAGCATGTCAAATTTTGTGGCTTTTTGCCTTTATTAAATAAAGGCAAAAAGCACACAAAAAAACAAAAAAAATCAATAGTGTTCTTGAGAATCCATACAGTATCACAAAATATAATATTGCGATATTTTCAATATTTTCTTACACTCCGAATAAATACACTTACTATTAGCAGAAACAGTACAGTGTTCACAAACAGAGTAAGACCAGAGCTCAGTGACCTGTCTTTCCTGTGTCTGTGAAGCAGCAATTACAAAACTTTCCAGCCACTTAATTGGTTTTAGAAACACAACCAATTAGGCAGAAACACAAGGAACTAGCGACCTGTTCTGTTGTCCTTTATTTCCTCTTTCCAGTACTCAATAAGCTCTCCTGTGGAAGAAGTGCTCACATCAATATAAATGATTCTTTCACCACCTTGTAAGATACAGTTTTATATGTGAGTGTTACATATTATAAGCCTGACTCTCTGACAGAGTTGAGAATAAATAATTGATAAGGAACGTCAGAAAATTTTGGTCCCGTGAAGAAGGCAGGAGTGATACTATACAAGCCTATCATTTCATCATTTTGAGCTAGATATTACAGAATATGTTTAACCAAAAAGAGATTTTCATATTTACTGTATTTTTGCTGATATTGTGTGTCTTACAATGCCACAAAAAAGGCCACGTTATACCACTAATAAGTCAGCCCGGGCCTCACCAAATGGTGTGTGAGTGACACGGCGATTTTTAAGACATTAAGCGTGCAATAACAACGCTGTTCTTGCTTTTTGCATGCCATTTCACACCATCTAGTCTGTACTGACTGCAATGTAAATGCAGCCATGTGGTCGTTGGCATGTGTCAATAATGTGTTTTAATGCATTCATTTAGGGTTGTTTTTCTGTCCACCTGGTGAATTTAAGTTCAATATTCACTCTCCTTTTAGCTCTGGTTTGGTCTCCGCCACCTCCTGAGAAAAATATCACTCTTGTTCCACTGTGTTCACCAGCTATAGTCACCTGTAGGGGATACTGTCCTGACTCTATCTTCATGGTCCTGCATGTTGTGGTGGAGTTACATTTTAATTAGGGCTATCAAAGTTAATGCGATAATAATGTGTTAACTTTAGTTTTAAAGCCACTAAGCCACATTTCTTCAATGCATTAACGCAACTTGCAATTTTTAGGTTGTAGTGGGCTCAGTTTTAAAGCTAGAGTGAAGATACTGGTATCATATGAAACTCGAAAACCTAAGGCATCCATTGTTACAAAATTGGTGCAAACATGTCATACTAGCTTGTCTGCAAGGAGGCTAGATAACGCTCCAAAGTTGGGCTAAATTTGGTTGAGGAAAAACTGCAATGGCCATTTTTGAAGGGGTCCCTTGACCTTTGACCTCAAGATATGTGAATGAAAATGGGTTCTATGGGTACCCACGAGTCTCCCCTTAGATATAATTTAATTTAAACACATTTTTTATGCTAAATGCAGTACCTCTGAGGGTTTCTGAACAGTATTTTTCATTGTTTTTTGTTGTTAATTGATTTCCAATAATAAATATATACATACATTTGCTTAAAGCAAGCATATTTGCCCACTCCCATGTTGATAGGAGTATTAAATACTTGACAAATCTCCCTTTAAGGTACATTTTGAACAGATAAAAAATTGTGTGAGTAATTTGCGATTAAATATTTGAACTGATCGACAGCCCTAATTTTAATGCATTCTAATTGCTAAAACCTTTCCTATCTAGTTATGATGTTCATTTTATTCCTACCTACTTTGAAAGAGGACAGCCAGCATCACTGGGTGTGTACAACACACAGTGACATGAGAAAGACTACAAGCATTTTCACGTTACATGCTTTCCTGTCGATGTGTCTTCCCTTGAAACTAAAATTCAGCGCCCACACTGCTAAACAAAGGGATCGTTTGCACCTGTTCCCTTGTTTTCCCTTCCTTCGACACGGATAACAGGATGCAACCCTTCACCATGAATTATATCCCACAGTAACTCTGCTCTTGTGTTGCATGTCGACTGATGATTTAACTTCACTGGCTGCACTGGTGGGACTTACACTGCTGAGACTCTCACTTTATCCTCATGCACAGCGTGTAGAAAACATTTTCTCGGTTACTTCTCTTGAATTTTCCCAAGGCAACACGAAAGTTCAAGCAGTCTATCTTGAAATCAGTTATCCCTGCCCATCTGCTACTCCTGGCAGGTTTAAAGCAAACAATCAAACTGAACATGATTGTTTGTGAAACCTGTGAAGCCGTATGCCACGGAGAACCGGAGAATTTCAGAGAAACAGCAGAGTTTCTACCAGAGAGGGCGGAATTAATCAGATGTCTCCCCTCGACTGAGATTCAAATGGTTCAACACTTTTGTCTGAGCTGGTGGATTGAAATCACTTATCTTGTTGTACTCGTATTGAAAGTCAGTTTCTCCAATTTTGTCTGTGTGCAACAACTCTCAGACAGCAGCTTGTACAGTAGAGGTAAGACACAAATTGAAACCCATGGCCAGAGTAAAAGTAATGTTCAGACTGTGAAGCACATCTTAGAGGTAGTGCAATTACATGCAAAGTCAGTGGTAAGATGCAAGTGGACACAGATTTGCTCAACCTGTTGTCACTCCCAACTCAAACTGAGGCACAGAGGTGCCCTTTAGCAACAGTATGTGACGAACCGGGCTTCCAGCTAACTCCAATGTAAACCGACTAGCGGGGTTATTCGGCGGTCGGAGCAAGTGACGTAGTATTAATAGCGTGAGAGTCTGCTCAGGGCGGACGGGCGGAAGGGTGCATGGGTCAAACAAACACAAGACTTTCAACCAGGAGGCCGCTGTTCATGTCCCGTGTGAAACTAAAAGTAACGTTGACTTATTTTGTCACGTCAGTCTTTAGTCAGCCCCGTGAGTCACCTGAGTTGCTAGTCAGTGAAGTTAACGTCAGCCACGGCCGTTTCCAAACCATACCTAAGTGGTTGTGTTGCCTAAATCTAACTTCCTGTGAAAACGGAAGATTATTTTGAAAGGACACTATGCATGTAACAAGCGTTTTGACATGCTGTCCATGGTCCGTCCAAAAGTAACGCAAGAGGGGTACTGAGGGGACTCTGATGGACTTTAGAAAGAAGCATTTTCTGTAGAATGGTATAAATCAGGGTCATGTCAGACTCGTGGGTGCCTATAGAACCCATTTTCATTCACATATCTTGAGGTCAGAGGTCAAGGGACCCGTTTGAAAAAGGCCATGCTTGTTTTTCCTCCAAAATTTAGCGCAAGTTTGGAGCGTTATTTAGCTTTTTTTTGCGACAAGCTAGTGTGACAATGGATTCCTTAGGTTTTCTAATTTCATATGATGCCAGCATCTTCACTCTACCTTTAAAACTGAGCCCGCTACAACCTCCGCGATCAAATAGTTGCCTTTTAAGAGGTTAATTAAAAATCACAAGTTGCGTTAATGTGTTAGAGAAATTAGTGGCGTTGAAACGACTTTACGTTAACACGTTATTAACTCTGACAGCCTTAGTCTTGAAATTTGGTATGGAAATACAGTATAACTTTTACATTTTTATATCGCATGAAAAATCACACTTTTATTAATAGTCAAAGAAAAATTAGCAAAAACGCTAACATTATGTTTATTAAATATTTTCTATATTATCACTTTTTTTTACACTGCATAAGCCTATGTGTCAACTTGTTATGACTTCATAGATACCAAATACTTGATTGTGCTCTTTGCAGTTTCTGAGATACAGCTACAATATCTCATCTTTGTGCACTTTGGACTACTGTTTTTTTCCTAAAATATAATGGAGTCTATTGCAAAAACAGTACTCCCATATGCCCAAAAGACTAGATATATTATGATAAGAAAAAATATTTTTGATTTATATTTGTTTCCAAATATTTCAGTTGTGGGCACAAATGGATTAAAGTGCTTTTGGGGTCGAAAGAACATAAGGTGTCGTGTGCTATTTGTGATATTGGGCTTTATAAATAAAATTGCCTTGACATATTTCACATACTGGTATGTGCCTTTTTTTACTTTGCTTGTGTGCATGCTGTGATGAAACTGATCTCTTCCTCCTCCATTCACAGCTCTCCTCACCACTGTAAAATGCGACATAATGCAGTTATCACCATGGAGATCACTCGGAGATGGACCCTCTCTGGACAATGTCAAGCGTCCCTCTGTCTCTCTCTCTCTCTCTCTCTCTGTGGATTTGATTCCTGACTTGAGAGCCGAAGCAGATGGACGACTCTTAAGCGCCTATAGAATATGAAAAGTCAAATTCAAGGGCAGGATTTTCTATCTAATGAGAAACAGTGTGAATGCTAAATGAGAGAGCTTACAGAAACATCAGCTCAGCAGCTTTGTGTTACCGGAAAATACTTTTAATAGAGAAGCATTATAGAAACAAGAAAGAGCACTACTTAAAGCTGCAATATCCCAAAATTAATTCAAATAAAAAGCTAGAGGCAGGTAGTGACTTACGCTGTGATCAGTTGTGGGGATTTCATTCCTACAAGAACAAAGAGCAGAAACCAGTAATGAACACAAAACACAGCAAAGCTAATCCTGTTGGGCTAATGTAAGCAACCTTGTGGACTTTGATATGCTCGAAAAACACTTTCCATTTGAAGAGGTGACTGGGCCTTTTGTGCATTTATGTTTCTTTTGGTTGAGAATTAAAACTGTTGGATGTTTTGTTAGATTAATTTCTTGTTGCACTTTAATGAAAAATTGTAATAATTTGAGTCAATCACTGTTGACGTCTGAGGGGGCGGGCTCCGTAGAGTCCAGAGTACTCTGTGTTAAAAAGTTCTTCCCCGGCAGAATAAAGACTGCAATAGCCTACCAAACTGTATATTCTTATACCTGTACTGTTTTAAACAGATAACCCAGTTAGTGCTTGTAATAGTCAGTTGACAGGTGTTATGTAGTCTGTATTGCTTCTGAGGCACAGTGTGGGCAGAGCGGTGCACACATCTGCAGAGCTCTGCAACAGCAGAAGTGTAGCTAAAGTCACATGTAAATAGATGGCCGATTGAGAGGCCTGCTGAGTCGTAACTGATGACTTGTCTGTATTTCTAGCTCTTGGAGCAAAATATTTTTCATCCAGTTTTGCTCCAATAATGTCCCAATACTATGCCTCTAGTGACAGGCGACCAAATGAAATGTATAAAATTATAGATTTCTCTAGGTTTGAAAATTGTTGGAAACAATTTGGGTGATGTAAGTACTAAACTTGGTTAATGTTTTAAGACATTTTAATGCGGAAAAGTTATTATATCTTTAAAAGAAACCAACGTTAACCGACGGTAGGAAATGGGAAACAAACAGCAGTGCCTTACATATATTAATCTGTTGGTAACCATAGCAACGTTGATGCTTCTGATTATTTTACCATTACTATCATTTTGTTTGCCCCTCTTATCCCTTTGGTGCGTTCTAACCCGTTGTACGATTTGGATATTTGCCTGGCTTTCATTAGTTCAGCTCCTTTTTATAGTCTACTGTAATAAAGTACTATTAAATTAAATTAAAGTCTATTAATGGTACTCTGTGAGATAATAGAGCTGGGAGTGAGGGTTAAAACATCTGTGAGCATGTTCTTGTAGCTCGGGGAGAACAGAGATGGAGACAGAGATTGAAAGAGAGAGGAGAATGAGAAGGAAATAAGGTCCAGTGCGTCCTAGAATAGAAAAAGAAAATCCATTTATTCTGAGAGGCCTGTGGGGCTGGAGGTAGCAGGAGTCCACTGTTACTCTACACACACACACACACACACACACACACACACACACACACACACACACACACACACACACACACACACACACACACAAACTGGATAAAGTGAATTCTTTTCCTCCTTTCCCTCTTTTTCCCCCCTTTCCCTTTTTGCTTCAGTCAGCGCAACCACTATAACTCCAACCTGGGCACAAATCCCATCACACACACACACACACACAGAGAGAGAGAGAGAGCGAGAGAGAGAGAGAGAGAGTCACTCACCTGGTCACCTGCCTGAGGGGTTGTGATGCTGTTTCACTCTTTGCAGGGGTCTCTGTTTCCTGTCGGCCCGGCCACAGAGAATAGGAGGCTATCAATAATCCTGCTGAGAGGAGAGAGGAGAGGAGAGAAGAAGCCAGGAGAAAATGAGAGAAAAAAGGGTAAATATAGAGGAGAGAGGAGAAAATGAGCAAAAAGGGTATAGGAAATTGACAAACAATAAGAAGAGAGGAGAGGGTAGGAAGCAATGAAGGGACACAAGTTAAGGAAAGGAGAGATAGGAAGCGAAGAGAAGAGTGATGAAAAAACAGGAGAGAAAACATTTAGTGGAGAGGAGAGAAGGAGGAAAAGGAGAGGGAATGAGAAATACAGTTGAGAAGAAGTGAGAATAAAAAACCTGGAGAGGAGAGAGGAAACAAGGATGAAAGAGCACAGGAAATGAGAAAAGAGGAGAGAGGAGGAGAAGAGAGAGGAGACAAGGAGAGTATAGAGATAGGTGTAAGGGAGGGCAGCAGAGACCTGATCCTGATGCTGCTTATTGGCAGGTTAAGACTCAACATAGACGGTGTTTCTTCAAGCCTGTTAGTACTTCTATACTTCTGAGGACCATTAGTGACACCTTAAACTAATCCTAACCTTAGTCTTAACCCTCGAGCAGCCCTTTAAAGAAGTTAGGAGATGACAGAATGTTCTCACTTTCCGACCAGTGTCCTTAATGTCAAGGTATAAAACTCAAGCTGGTCCTCACAAAGACAGGCATACAAGAACGTATGCACACACACACACACACACACACACACATACACACACACACACACACACACACACACACACACACACACACACACACACACACACACACACACACACAGAGGGGAATGAATAAGGAGACAAAAGTTAAATATCAGCTTTTCTTCATTACGCTCCGTGCTGAGTTCATTCTCCCTCCTCCCCATTTCACCTCAAATCCGCCTGCTTCTCTCTCACCAAGACTAAATCTTTTTCCCCTTCTTCCTCCATCCTTTTTCCCATCCATCTATCCCTCTGTCCCCATCAACGTATTTCCTTCTCCTCTAATCCGCCAACCTTCACACCACCTCTAAACCTTCCTCCAAAGTGCAGAAATACCTTCTGTTCTCCTCCAACCCACTGAAACATCACAACACTGATACCTTGAAATTCACAGCAGAAAAAGACGTGTCAGTGGCAAATATCTTCGTATGTGTCATCCACATGTTTGCGCCCGCTATAATGCACATTTTCAGGTTAAGCATAAAGAAAATGGGTGGAAATAAGAAAGGAAAAAGCTGAAATATCACAAGGGAGGTTTTGTGCTTGGCTGAGATTGAAAAGTTAAATAAAAAAAGATGCGATTAATATGTTTGGAATACACTTTAACTTGCCGCGGTAGTAGGTGTTACCTGTGTTATACAGTGGTCGGGCATATATTACTTGCCCACAGCCCCTACCGTCTTTTGCTAAAGTAAAAATGTTTTCAGAATCATCTTGTAACTATTTAACTGTAAAATGAGAAAGTTTGTAACCCTGCAGCCATGTTGAGATCAGTTGAGGAAATACCAAGCACCGCCCACCAGCCGGAGCACACTGTCTCATTTTACAGCTAAACAGTACACTACAAGATGTTTCTGAAAACACTTAATTTAAGAAATATGCATTACAGTAACAGAATATTGATTCATATTTCATCAGCGCTGCCTAGTTTGACCGTTTGATCGGAGTTCGCGAGTGATTGACACCTGCCTTCATTGAATGAACAGCCAATAGGAACGCTCTCTCTCTAAAATGACCTGTGATTGGCCAAAGTCTCCCGTCACAGGCTAGATGTTTTAAAACCTGAAAACAGAGCCATGAGGAGGTGTAGAAGTCTAGTTTTCTCTCAGAACACCTGAATTACAATATGCTGAAAGGTAATAATGGATTTTTTGCCCAGTTATGCCAAAACTGTTCTGCCTACTGCAGGTTTAATCTCTGTTAGGTAGTTGCATTTGGAAGCACATCCCTGCAGTTCTAGATCACTGTTGATCTCTTACTGAAAACAATGAATGTTGGTGTGTGCATTTAACCCTTTATCCCTTCAATCACGTTTATTGGCCTGCATGTTTCAAAGCACCTTTAGGCCAAACTTTTATGCTGACCACACAGTTTGCCATCTACCACATACCAACAATGTGACTGCAGCCTGAGACTGATCATTTCATTTCTCTTTAGTCCCTTCTGGCTTTTGCTTCTGATGGAATCCTTTTTGAAGGGCACTTTGGAAATAATTACCCATCTGAAAAGGAGAATGTTTGAGAGGATAAACGGAGTCCCTCCCACTTCTGAACATCCGCCAGGACATATAAACATGTCCATCCACATATGTGGCTCTGCCTCGCTTTTGGGCAGACTAACGCTCTGTCTCAATTTGCACTCTTCCGCACTTACAATTGCTATCTTGAGTGCATAAGTGCGTTCACAATGACAAGTATGGCAAAATGCAGTGCACTATGAGTACCCAGACGGTGTACTCATAGCGGTCAAAAAGTGTGTGGAAGAGTGTGGAACGATGGACGCTTCCCACCCTAAATGGTCACCATCCTGGCTACGTAGCAGAAGAGGAGGAACCAATTGTGAAGTGAGCAAACACGCCAGCAGATATTTTGGCGGTTGCAGTTGCCATTAACCCTCTGAGACCCGCGATCCCGACCAACTTTACTGTCCTACAGAGGCTGAAGGAGGTTCAGTTTTAGAACCAGAGTGAAGGTGCTGATCTCATATGACACTAAAAAAAACTCCAAATCCATTGGTACCAAACATGTCATGCTAGCTTGTCTTGGAGAGGAAAAACTGGTATGGGCATTTTCAAAGGCATCCCTTGACCTCTGGCCTCAAGATAGGTGAATGAAAATGGGTTTTATGGGTACCCACAAGTCTCCCCTTTACAGACATGCCCACTTTATGATAATCACATGCAGTTTTTAAAGTCCCGCCTTTTCTTCTGTAACGTGGTGATGTCACCAAGTACCACACTTTGCCTAGCGGCTAATTTGGCTCGCCCTCAAACAAAGCTAGTTTGAGTGGAGCTGCAGTGGAGTCCGAAGGGTTTGGTTTTGTTGACCAATCACAACAGTAGGCCAGCTGACCAATCAGAGCAGACTGGGCAATGTTTTATTTCAGTTTTTTACTTCATGTATTAATTAATTTACTTATTTATTTGCAGAGTCTTCTCCTCTTTCTACTGAGTTTTTTTAATGTATAGTTATGTCATTATATTATTATACTGTATCATACCTTTCATGTTGTTGTTCAACTTTAAGTTTTTGTGATGATTTTTGTTTGTGTGATACATCCTTGTTGTTCTCTTTATATATTAAAAGAGTTTCCACTTCACCTGACCTGCATATCTTTATTCTGGGATGGGACGATGTTAACTACCGAGCCACCCCGCTCTTCTGATTAACTGATGATTACTTGTTAATTAAAATGAATTGTCTAATTAACTAGAAGCACATATACGGTCTCAGAAGTGCAATAAAAGTCCTCACATGAGAACACAACTATTATCAGCTCAGCTTCATCAGCGCCTCCATGCAGGGGTGAAGCCAAATAGGTGAGGAAACCCACATCCAGCTCTGGGCCTCCGGGGCTCGCAATATTTAATGTTTTCGGGGCCCCAAGTGAGCTGTTTCTGGGGGACCAGAGGTTCTAACAATGCCCCTGCCTCAATATATTGGTCTATGAGTGTGATGGAAATAGATTCTTATCAGTGACTAACACTAGGGGTAAATTTGGCTTAAACCCAAAGGAGGACGGTAAAGTTTGGGAACGAGACTGGAAATAAATCTCCATCTCGTGAGGAATGGTAATGACCTCTTGAAAATGGCTGAAGTTGTCCCTTTTATCATGCTGCTAAACCACAGCACTGGTGCAATAATTTCCAATAAGAGTGAAAGAGATATATATTGTCATCATTTTAGACACACACACGCAGTGCTTCTGAACACCTCCGGAGAGAGAGACAAAAAAAAGAGGGGATTAGGGAAATAAAGTGAACTATGTACGGTATAAGGGCAATTTGTCTTATTACATCGCTGGTGTGAGATAAAATGAGATAGTGTTTTAAAAATGATTAACCATAAAACAAAGACTTGGTCTGGATTAGAGAGAGGGAGACAGACTACACTGGGGCCACTATATCCTGGACCTACTGACACATTGGCGACGGGGAGGAATTAGGTCAGGACTGGAATGTAGAAGGTAATAGATGGCTACAGCGGAGATTTATGTGCGACACCCTCTCTCTAGAGAGAAATAGAGAGGGAGAGACAGAGGGAGAGAAAAGAGAGATGGGAGGTTGGTATTGGAACTAAATCAGACTGTCAGTTGGTGCTGAATTCTTCCTGAGGCGACAGAGGGAGGGTCGGAGGGAGGGGAGGGCGGGAGACGGAGGGAAAAGGGGAGCAGAGCAATGGAGAGAGAACTGGGACATGGAGAGGGAGAAGAATACTGATGGAGAAAGCAAAAGAGGCTGAAAGAAAGATCAGGGTGGTGGAGTTCATGGGGCAGAAAAACAGCACACAGCCAGAGTGAGGACACAGCAGCAGAGATCAGGAGGCTTTTAGATGATGTAAGTTACTGTGTGGTGGCAAGGGAAGAGGAGGAGGAGGAGTAGGAGGAGGGAGGGGGTTACTTCAGGTATCCAGAAGTAAAAGTCTCATTCATTTTCTACAATGTTAGGTAACTGACAGTTGGAGCACTCCCAAGGCTTAGATGGACGTGCAACTCTCTTGGTTGAATCAACAGTACAAAAGATGAACAACTGTGCTAGAAAATATGTGGTTCATCGGTATAAAGTCAAAAGTACACAAAACAATGAAGAAACATTCAATAAAATTGAATTTTAATAGTTCTCCATACGATATCCAGAGCATTAATACGGCAGCAAACAACTATTTGCTATGTAAAGATATATAGATGAGTAATGTCGACCTGAGCAGTAATCTGAGCTTCTCTGTGCTGTGTTGACATTTTAGCTTGCTCCGCACTGGCTAGCTCATGGCCGCCGCTCTGCACAGTTCTCATACGGCGGTTACAGCTGATAGCGCCCTCCCAATGGAGGGTGGCGTTGCGGAAGTATATTGCACCCACCCTCCAGTTCCCCCTCAGTTGAACACTCTTACCTCTGTCGGCACTGTTGCCATTGTTTACGCTATTAGCGCTGTTAGCACCGTTAGCTGCGAGCCGACAATAGATATGCCATATCCACTGGATTTCAAATTTTAGCACCCTGAAAGCAGGGAATACTAAATAAACCAATATGTTGAATATATATTTTATAATTATTTTATTTTAAACTACCATCCATCCAAACATATGAGGTGAGCTGTCACAGTTCTGCATTACCAGTCACCTGCTCATTTCTGCATGCCCAGTCACCCAGCTCTTCAGCTTCAGTCCCGCCCACCTCATCAAGGCAACTCGGTTCACCTGGTCCTGATTGCTCACAGCCACTATAAATACTCCAGCCTCACAGCACAGACACATTTTGCCAGATTGTGCTTTGCTGCCCATGCAAGACTCACCAGCACTTTTTTTGCTTCTGTGTTCTTGGTTCCTGTTCGACTGTGTCTGCTTGGTGTTTCCATCCGACAACAACACTACAGTGTGAGTGTTCTAGTCTACTTACCTGTGGTTTCCGGTGGTCCAGAGACTCTCACCTGTCCCATACTGGTTCATCTGCTAGGACTGTTTGCTTACCTGGTTCTGGATCCTCTGCCTCCACGACTACATCACCTTCCTGCTCCTCTACGGTACCGTTGCCTTTACCTAAGCTATACTCTGTGTGTGTTAGGGAATAGTCAGACCGGGTATAGTCAGAGACTGCGTGGAAATTTATTGATGGATTGTTGAACTGCACTGTGCGCTGCTTTACCTGCACTGCTGTCAAACTACTGAGTTTGGCATTGTTACGGCCACCAACTGTATTTATGTGTATTTATGTTGTTGATAAGTTGTGTACAGCTAATATGGTGTGGCTAAATTAAGCGGGGGGGGGTGGGCGGTCCTCTCCCAGGACATTTTGAGCGTCAAACACTTAATTTCCTGCATTGTGGTGATTTTCTTTCATGCATCAATTTATAGTAGAAATGCCCTTATTTATGTAAAGGAAAACACAAAATATAATGCAGTGTAATCAGTCTATAGTGCTTTCAAATATTTCTTTTTGTGTAGATCAACTTTTCTCATTTAATGTTATCCCTGCTGAGTCAACAAACATGTAAGCATGATTTACTCTTCCCTCCTCTTTTGTGCACCTATTTACATCAATGATACATTAATTCATCGCGGCAGGGGGTCTCTTTAGGGGGAGATAGCAGGTCAGCAGTAGATGTCACATAGAAGTGGTGTACATCATCTGATAGCTGGGAACATGAAGATTAATTTGAGATACAGTGCATGCAAGTTGTTCTAGTCATTAATCAGAAATAATCATGAGTTAATTAATGAATAATTAAAATTAATTGTGAAAGTGTGTAAGGGGTAAGGACGTTATGATGGAAGTATATGATGGCCATTTCCATACTCACTTTCATTTTTTTGAATGAGAACAATGATCAATAATCCCTCCAAAATACCACATTAAGACACCAACACCTTGAGGAACACCATAGAAAAATCCATGCTGTGATTTGGTGTCAAAAACTTTTGACATTTGGAGATTTCTTCGAGTTACATTTGTTTGGCGATTGGATGGCGAGCACTTCTGCTCTGGAAACTGCTCAGAAACCCTCTTATTGTCAATCTATATAGGAAATCCATCCATCCTCTGAATGCCTGTAGTTTGTGGCTGTAAAGTTTCATGAGGCTGTGATTATCCTAGAGGTCACCACAGGTCATTTTATACAGTGAGGTCAAATTTCAAAAACTGGTCTCACTTCAATGAAATGGCTACTATGGGAACTAACATCATCATACATCCACAAGAGTCTCCGCTTTACAGTGATACCTGAATTTATGCAATCCCAGGACTGTTTAGGGACCCTAGTATGCAGAAATATTGAAACACATCATTTTTAGAATAGGTGAAAATAACACATTTATACTGCATTCAAAACCTGCATGATTTTTGCCCCAAACTGCATGTGATTATCATAAAGTGGGCATGTCTGTAAAGGGGAGACTCGTGGATACCCGTATAACCCATTTTCATTCACATATCTTGAGGTCAGAGGTCAAGAGACCCCTGTGAAAATGTCCATGCCAGTTTGGGCATATTTGAATATTGGGGGGGGGACCCAGTATATGTTATAATTACGGCCTTTAAACATTAAGTAATTCACTTTCAGTTTTAGATAAATGTAAGCAAAAATGAAGATGCTTTCTGAATTTGCCACAGCATGACATCGGCATGACGATGGCTGCTAGGGCTGGCGGTTACTGAGCCAACCACTGTACCAAACTCATGGGGAAAAAAACACAATTTTTAGTCGACAGAGAAGCTGTGGTTGTGGTTGCTGGGTACCGATGTGTTGCCTTCTTAATCCTGAAGGCAAACGTCTGATCGGTCGACTGTTTCTCTCTGACTGTCAAAGATGAGGAAAACACCAGACATGTTTTAATTGTTGAAGAAATTAGATGTGGACAGTGGTTCAGAGGTCTGAAACCGGGCCAACGTACACCTACAGTAGTAGGGTAGGAGTAGTAGTGGCTGCTGTTAATAGCTGCTTTTCAAGAATGCTTTAATATCAGTACTTTTTGTTGACATAGTCTTGACTGTGACCGGGTCATTGTGCGTACAAAAAACCCAAATACAGACGACATTATTGATTTCTAAATGCTTTAGCTGTGTTTTTATGATGAACACTAAAAGGTACTTTGACTAATATTCACACAAAAGAATTCTGTAATGTGTCGCCTCCAGATTTTGATAATGATAAAACATTAATGCATTGGGAGTGCAACATGATAAGTGGATCAATTCAGGTCAAGGTCTTCCATGTAAAACCACTCAAGTATTGATCAGTTTTACAGTAGCTTATATATGTAATCCAATATTCCATCCATCATATCCAACTGGACATTATCCCATTTTAATACAGTACACGCATGTCCCATGCGTGTAATGCTCTAACCCTGACATAAGCATTGACTTTCCTTGTCCCTCACTCGGACATTAACATTAACCCATCCAACCAACACTCGTTGGACGGATGCACAATTCATGTGCTGCTGTTGATTTCAAACCAGAAAAAGATCACTCTTCTGCAGTTGTGTGTTTGACCGTCAAAACCCTCCAGACATAAATATGTTTGTGTATTTTATTCACCAAATTTTATCAGAATATTCACATACGGAGTTGGAATGACAGATTTGAGGTTTGACCTGCTGATGCCAAGAGTATCTAGCCATGTCTGTCACAACTGTCTACCCATCCAATCCTCCCTTTTTCAGATAGTAAGTAATGCACACTTTTGCAACAGAAAAAGGAGTTTAAAGGTGCTCTATATGATATCCAGAGCATTAATATAGCAGCAAACAACTATTTGCTATGTAAAGATATAGAGGAGTAATGTCTACCTGAGCAGAGAATGAAGTCACTCTCCCTCTGTGTGTTGAAATCTGAGCTTCTCTGTGCTTTGTTGACATCACCGGGCTGGCTGCGCATGCTTTTAGTGCATGTGAGCATGCCCCACTGGCTAGCTCATTTGGCAGTTACAGCTGATAACGCC
>CAKALG010042156.1:9987-21699 GCA_916700815.1 Helicolenus hilgendorfi
TGGTAATTCTAGTTCACTGAAAACATCTGCCCGCTGAGGTTGGAAATGAGGATTATGAGAGATGAGTTTGTGGGCCAGAAAACCAAAATAATGAGCTAGAGTAGACGTGTTGGGAACAGCAGAGCGGGTGATGTGGGGTCATCACTACGAGCAACACCTTTCTAGTCATCTATTGTTAAAGCAAAAATATTGATCAGTGCAGCTTTACCGTGTGAGTGACTGAAACTAAACTTCTCTTCAAGACCAATAAAAGTTCAGCGACCCAGAGTGAGCAGCTACTGAAGTAGTCAGCCATTCATATCTTCAGTGCTGTGTGTTGCTGAGGCGGCCTTTCCAAGGTACCCCAGACTAAGTGCACAACCTGGTCTCACAGGAAGGCGTATGAGTACCGCGACATTACACGGACATTCCGCGTATCATGAATACACATTTTAGCGTTTTCGTGTGTCATTTGTACATCACGCAAACGTAGTTAGGTTAAGGGAAAACATCATGGTTGGGCTTTAAATAAGTAAGTAAACTAAATAAAACACGTGACAAATGTTTAAAAAAAAAAAATGTGACAATCGTCACTAAAAAAACAAAACAACAGTCAACCACGGTGTCGAACACAGGTCTCCTGGTTAAACGTCGTTGTGGAAATCAAGAAAGGCGTACTTATTGCACACTAAATGCCTTGTGCATTATTGTGGCATTTATATGCCTTTCATGTGAACGGGATGATCTACAAGTTGATATATTCCTGTTGGTCTCTGGGTATTCCATGCTGCTGTGTTGTATTACAGCTAGTGGACATTGTCAGTAAAATTGACTTTACCCGACCAAGACCTTCACCATAGGGCAACGAGTGTCTTTGATCTGCTCTGTGGGTGTACTGTACGTGCTGTGGAGGATTTTTTTAGTTCCAAGTATACATTCTGAGAGCTGCTGCTTTCCACAGGGTCTGTTCCCAGAGGAGCAGTTTGAGAGAGTCACTGTTTCCTCTGTGCATACTTGTTTCCTGTGCGCAACAACTCAGTCAGCATACAGTACATCTGAAAAGAGAAATACAGAAAGCCATGCGTTTCTAAATGGCGCTGATAAATGAGTGCAGGTGTCGCCTTACTGGTTCATGAGGTGCTTTTGAACAGCCCGGTCTCTCAGTTTACGTACCTATTTGACTTAGTTTATATACCTATTTGACTTCGTTTACGTACCTATTTTACTTAGTTTATGTACCTATTTGACTTAGTTTACGTACTTATTTTACTTAGTTTATATACCTATTTGACTTAGTTTACGTACTTATTTTACTTAGTTTATATACCTATTTGACTTAGTTTACGTACTTATTTTACTTAGTTTATGTACCTATTTTACTTAGTTTACTTACTTATTTTAGGTACCTATTTTACTTAGTTCACATACCTATTTTACTTAGTTTAAGTACATATTTTACTTAATTTTTACAATTAATCCCATCTACAATTTATTACTATTACTGTGACCGCTTTAATTGACACGCAAAAAGCCGTTTCACAACGTTAAGCCAGTGGCGTGTAAATGTCACGCGGAAGGCCTAAACTGGGCTATCATGACACGTGGAATGTCTTTAAAACATTGTATCGGGCTGTCAATCAATTACAATATTTAATCGCGATTAATCACATGATTAAGATATTGTGATGATATCATTATCGTGAATTCTTTTGACCACGATAACCGTCTGGTGAAAATCTGATAACGTCACAGCCCCATGAAGAGTATTCACGTAGTAATTCAGACATTGTAATGATGAATGCACACAATAGTAAATCAGCAAGCAACACAGTAAAATTAGTTTCTTACGTGTGATTTGGTTATCAGCAGTTTTCTCACTCGTGTGTCCTCTGAGTGTTCTTCTTTGTCAACTCCAGAACGCATTCAGTTTAGCTGAGTCAATCCAAGGCTTTGCTTTAAACATTTTTCCATGTAAAAGCAGAAAACAAGGAGTTACAAAAACCTGACCTTGAAAAAAGCCAGCCAAACCATGAGGAGGTTTGCGCCAGCAGAAGCCTCAGCAGACTATTGGTAGCTAATGTGCCATGTTGTCAAGCTCTTGACGTCAGCCGAAAGGAATAAACGAACCCTAGACTCCATTGATCTGGTATTATTTCCCTGTGGCAGGGTGGAATTTTCCAAACCGAATCGTGGGTGAATGAAGCCAACAGCTTTTAGTCACGATGTCCGGAGGCTATTTTACTGAAAGGGAGAATTACTGTTCAACCATGACCTAAGGTTGCAGAAAAGCTTTTTATTAAAGCGGAGTGCAGCCAGGTATTTTTCTTATGAGGAGAGTTGATGGTCGACTTGTTGGTGTTAAAAAGGCCTGACATACAATTTGGTGCATACTTTTTACACTTCATTTAGATCACAGTAAAAACGTTTCCTCTGTGCTGCAGCTGACACATCATGGCACCATCAGGACTAGTCCAGTCTATGACTTTAATTATCCGATGGAATTTGGAATAAGATATATATAAAAAAAAAGCTATTATAGTCAAAGGTTACAACAGGAAATATTATTATGCTTGTTTTGGATAAATGTTTTCCCTTTTTTCCACGTCTGCTGACGTTGTGGCAGTGAGTCAGAGGAATGTTGGAGCAGCTCTGTAACATTTCCTGGTCACCAGAACCACTGACGGGCTGCTGTGTCATTTAACATGCGGCTGGCCACAGCAGAGCTACTAATAGAATGAGTCAAACACAGATTTTATAGACTCTGTTTAACCCAAGACTTGTTTCACTTGACTAGATAATACAAAGGTAAAGATCTACACATTATCTCTTTACTTTGTTTTAAGAATGAAAACGGATGGTGTTTGTTTATGGTACAGCACGGCTCAGTTCACAGAGTAAGCAGCATCACACATAGGCAGACATCAATGAGCACGCTAATGTTATCAGCCGATTGAATGGGCGTTTTCAGTGGTTATCACTACCGTCTGACTCACTGGATGTAGACTGTTGGTATAAGCCTGTCATTTCACGCCACATTCTTTTCCACTTCCCCTATCAACTTTGCAAGGGCACCATCGCTGCCTCCTGGGCTGAGTGCCACCCAAGATTGGGATTGGTTGAAAGAAATACAAACAATCCAGAGCATTTTTTCCCCCTATAAGAGAATGATAACCGGCTCGTTTGAGATGAGAAAGGCCTGCACAGAACTGATCACCGGTCGGTTAGATCTGTGTCCGACTTTATCCCGACGTCATGCACACGTGGGCAACGATAACCTCACAAGATCGAAACGGACGCAGTTTTTAGAACCAGGCGCTGCAGCTGCTCTGCACCGACTGTAAGACCCAGGGCATGATGGGAAACGCCTGGCTCTCGCCCGATCAAAGGGCTGATTGGCTCTTAGTTTTCACGACAAACACCACGAGTCCGAACTTTCTGTGTAATTGTAATATTTAACGCTAGATTGTAAGATATTAGTCTCATGTTGTGCAATGAAGGTTTCATCTGTTAACAAACACATCTTGGTTAATAATTAAAGTTATTTATAAAGCACTTATCAAAATGAGTGCTCATTATGTGCTTTACAAGGCAGACATAAAAATAATAAAGGATAGAATCCAATGCCAGATACACGCACATTTCTATAAATATTTACAAACAAATCTAAATAAATCTGAATGTGGTCTGCAAACTAAAAGTAACCCACAGATCGGATCTAAGAGAGTGTAACTATTCCTGTGACTTCCTGTAAATTCTATGAAGGCTGCTGAAAACTGTTTGACTTGACCGCAGCTTTTAGTCACCGGCCCTGCTGCTGCTGCCTGATCTCCTCTACTTTCCAGGCGAGGCGCAGTTCATCTCAAACGAATCTACCTTTCTTTAGTGCGAGACAACTACCATTCTAACGTTTCAGACGGGCCAGACTGCGCCTACCACGTTGTGAAAGTGAAATTTAACGTTGTGAATTGAAGCAAAACAACTTGAGGTTTAGGAAAATACTTGGTTAGGTTTAGGAAAAGATCGTAGAGGTAAAAGAAGTGTTTTTCACATAACTTATGTAACTTAGCGTTAGTGAGGTACGCAAGTTACGTAACAAAAATAAGTCAACAATGACTTTTGGTTTCACACGGGACACTAACAGCTGGCTCCCAGTGAAAGTCCCCGACCGCTACCCCATATACTGTATATACACCTCTTTGTCTCTCTCTTTATACTGCGTCACCTGACTTCCTCCTTTGCTCCCATCATAATTACTACGGCCACTAGAGGTTGTCGTTGTCTTCTTATTTTCATGATTAACCATGTAAATAAATGATAACTGCCTTCTGAACCTACTAGCAGGTGTAGCAGGCCCCTTCTAACCCATATATATGAGTCTGATAACAGTTGATAATGCCCATTCGATTGGCTGATAACAATCGAAGTGGTTGCTTTAGACTCAAATATGGCATGGTCCACCCCCAAACAGCCATATAGGGTGTTGGTACTCAGCCACAATTAACTTAGGGAGGCCAAGGGTTGGTTCACCTAAATTACAATTTTCTCTCTTACCTGTAGCGGTATCTATCCATGCAGATAGTTTTGGTTTTGTTCATCTGTCCTCACCCCGATACAACAGAGGTGAATGGAATTTTGTTTGTGGGGCTTAAAGCACTGAAAAATAACATTTGAAAAATTGAGCAGCAACATCTCTTGCACAATCAGTGTTCCAGTTACTCTCAATAATCCAGGGAACATGCTGTCAACACATTTCATAAGGACTACTAATGAGGAAAGTCTGGTTGTTTTTGTAATCAGTTGTATGGAATTAAAAAAAAATATGGGTGCTAAAGCTGAAGTAGGCGAGATTGAAGCAAATATTAAAAAAAAGTTATTTTTATAAAACGGTTGCTATATTGTGACAGTAGTCCATGAAACAGGTAACCTGAAAAAACATCATGTTCCTCTGTGTCTTCCAGTGCTCCTAACGGCATCTGCAAGATTTCTCAGACCGGAGGAAAACAAGCAGTAAGAGCTGATCTGAGGTCTGCTGTCAATCTGCTGTCTATGAAAGCCGGCTGTCAATCACTCGCGAACTCTGATCAAATGGTCAAACTACGCAGCGCTGATCAAATATGAATCAATATTATGTTACTGTAATGCCTATTCCTCTCCTCAAATGTTTTCAGAATCATCTTGTAGTGCACGGTTTAGCTGTAAAATGAGAGTTTGTGATACGGCAGCCATTGTGCAAACTGTTGAAGGAACGCCAAGTTCCGGTCACATGACCGAAGCACAGCCAATAGGAACGCTCTCTCTCTGAAATGACCTGTGATTGGTCAAAGTCTTCCGTCACGGGTTAGATTTTCTAAAGTCTGAAAACAGAGCCATGAGGAGGTGCAGAAGTCTAGTTTTCTCTCAGAACACTTGAATTATAATATGCTGAAAGGTTATTATGGAATTTTTGCCCAATGATGCCAAAAAATATACTGCCTACTGCCACTTTAATATTCATCATGTGATGGGTTCTGTCCTCCATCAGCCGAACCCTTCACCAAGCCGTGAGTTCAGAGCACGTCTGTTAAAAGCAGATTGTGACTGACTAACTGAGGGAACTGGGTGTGTCTGCGTTGGTTTTTGTTTGAAGTCGTACTTTGAGGACGTTGTCACACATGCTGGCACTCCCTCTGCAGTGATGTCGACAACATGGTCCATCCAAAACTAACAGTCCACAGTGAAACTCACAGCACTGACCGACTCCATCTGATGACACACACTGTAAATACTGTACTACTGTACTCCACCAATCCCCCTCTTGCTTCCCAGCTGTCATCATCCTGGACAGCAGGGGTGACCTGCCACTTATTATATTCAAGTTTATACACTGTTTACAATTCACCCACCTTCACTCAACCTCCCAGCTCCCAACTGGGTGTTTTATTAGGCCTCTGTGCTGCAGGCATTATGTTTTTAGGTTGTCCATCCGTCCGTCCCATTCTTGTGAACTGGAGGGAATTTCTCCACGTTTGGTACAAATGTCCAGTTGGACTCAAGGACAACCTGATTAGATTTTAATGGTCAAAGGTCAAAGGTCAATGTCTCTGTGACCTCATGTCCGTCCCATTATCATGAACGTAGTACCTCAGGAACTCCACGAGGGAATCTCTTCAAATTTGGCACAAACGTCCACTTGGACTCAAGGATCAACTGATTCGATTTTTGTGGTCAAAGGTAGCACTGTCGCCTCACAGCTAGAGGGTCGCAGGTTCGAATCCGGCTTGGGGCCCTTCTGTGTGGAGTTTGGATGTTCTCCCCGTGTTAGCGTGGGTTTTCTCCAGGTTCTCAGGTTTCCTCCCACAGTCCAAATAAATGCAGGTTAGGTTCATTGTTGACTCTAAATTGTCCGTAGGTGTGAGTGGTTGTCTGTCTCTATGTGTCAGTCCTGTGATAGTCTGGAGACCTGTCCAGGGTGTACCCCACGCCTTCGCCCAATGTCAGCTGGGATTGGCTCCAGCCCCCCCAGCGACCCTGAATGGGATAAGCAGTTACAGATAATAGATGGTCAAAGGTCTCATGCCTGTCCCATTCTTGTGAACTCGATATCTCAGGAACGCCATGAGGCGTTTGGCACAAACGTCCAATTGGACTCAAAGATCAACAGAACAGATTTTGGTTGTTCACAGGTCAAAGGTCAAATCCACGGTGACCTCACGTCCCTCCCTATAATCTGATGTAGTGTTGACATTTTGGACAGACGTGGATTTAAACTGCATCTTGACTGGTTGGCGGAGGCAAACAACTGCGAGGCGGTAATTCTAGTTTTACACATTATTACAGTTCCTACTTTTGATGACACAGAAAAAAGCTAAATGACTGACCACACTATTTGACTACTATATGAGATGTAAAATTGAAAAACTAAAACACCTTAACATTAAGAAAATGGCAAAACCTCTTCCTCCTCTTTCTGTCAGCAAACAACAAAACCTTCCATGTCTGACAACATCTGTTGGGAAAGACTCAACGTCTGTTCTCTCACTCCTGCTTCCCATCATCACTTATACTGCTTTAATATAGCCAAACTCAAAATGCATACTATGTTCTACAATGACAGAACCTGCATAAAATAATGATCATGGGTCACATCCCTATTTCATGATTGCACAATCATCTGATGAAAAATATATAAATAAATACACGTAACTAACATGTCACCTGTCCCCAGATACATATCCTCTGTGTACTGTAGCCTCACACCGAGGTGGAACGTTAAACTAATCTTTGTTATATTTCCTTAGTGATCTATCTGGCTCTTATAATCAGTTTGAACTCTGACAGCATGTTATAGTATGTACAATAACCCACAGCATCCTCTGCATGCATATACCGTTAAGTCGGTTGGCGGTGATTCACAGTTCCGACAGAGGTGTAAAGTAAGACCATAAGACCATAAAACAGTAAAAGAAACAATAAAACATAAGCAACAACAGACCTTAAAAATGCACAAAAGTATAAACACTAGACAGCAAGAGCCGTGGATCACTTCTTACCGGGGTAGATCACTATGGTAACTGATGCTGAACAGCTAATGTTCCAGATAAGAGATCAACTCGCATAAAAGCAACTCTATTGAACAATCAGAGCTCAGTGCGCAGATTGTATGGTAATATCCCACACATATGACGAAGTTTAAATCATAATCCAGGCTAAAAAAAAACACAGTTTAAACTGACAAATGCAGAAAGGAATTTTTTTTTACTTGCTCTCAAGACGGGGATGCAGCTGAAAGAAGGCTGAAATAGTCATACACGCCGCGCCCTTTTTAACGAGCATAATGAAGTGTAATCCATTCATCCATAACACATCTAAAAGCTATTTATATCTAGACGACTATATCTGACTTTTGAGTATTCCGTTAAATGAATAAGTCTGTTAATTTACGCATTCACACATCGGGAGTTTTTCCTTTTTTGCCAGCTGTCCTTCCTGCACTTGGCAGCTGTGTGTTACTTTTAGTCTGGATTATGTGTTTAACTTCTTCGTATTTTTCTCTAATATAAATATAAATGTGATGTGGGTCGTCCCGCTGGACGTGGTCAACCGCCTCGCAGCAGCGTTCTGGATCATTTGTAGATGGTTCAGAAGCAGGTGAAGAGAAGCATATATACATCTCAGCTACACTCTCCCTGTACGTCTGTCAGAATACAGAATGACTATGTGAGAAAAAGGTTATGAATCAGTGTTTGTGTAACTCTCAGAGCTGCTGTGGATGGTCGCTAAGGTGCTAAAAACAAAAGGCTCTGGAATGAATTGTGTGTGTGTTTGTGTCTGAGGGAGAGATGTTTGGATGAAAACAGCCTCTTCGTGAGCAGCAAAAACACAAAAACACCACTTTCTTGAGTCCAACCGTTTTACACTTGCTGTAAACAGTCATTATCTATCTAGGGAAAAGACTGTTTACACTTATGAAACTTAGTCCTGTGAATAAAATCTATGTTAGTTTTAGTTATATTTGAATTTCAGTGTTATTATTGGAATCTATGCTAATTTCAGTCGGTGTCATTGACTGAAACTGACATTATTTATGCAACACAATCACAGGAGATTCACCCAGGAGACTGTGAAAAGGTCAACGAAAATGTGAGAGAGCCCACACATGACGACATTTTGTTCTTATAGTGTGTGGAGAGCAACGATTTGGCCAAAACAGCCACCGCACACTAACAGAATCATTCATTAGCAACAAGAGTCTAGACTAAAAAAAAACAGAAATCTCACAAAATCAAATCAAACATGACTGTGGTGATGAAGTCATGGAGACGCGTTAAATAAACACTAATCAACAAGTCGGTCCTCCATTTCTGAGCTCCATCTTACTACTACTTTATGCTTCATGTTTTGCATTAGCCGTGGCCGCCACGACGACGGTGGTTGTCCTTCCTTCTTCAGTCAGCTTGATTCTCAATCGGCTGTCGTTTTTTCCCACGTGACTGCGTCGTCGGCTGTCACCTGATCAGATATCCCATTGTAAATATTCAACATGTTAATATTAATATTATTTATATATGAAATCAGTGCGGCCAGGATGGAAAAAAACTCTCTTAACATACCTCGCACCAGAGGAACATCTGGAAAGAATCTTTAGAACCATCAAAAAATCTGGGCTTTGCTGACGATTGTCGGGAGGGGGGAACCTGGCCCAAAATCGGCTTGATTCTCGTGTAGTGTCTATCTGGCATTATTTGACCTCAGTTTTGTTATGTAATTTACATAGTTAGCTAACGGCTGGTTACGAAACAAACGTCCTATTTTGCATAACAAACAGTCATTTTTAACCCAAATCACGATCTTTTCCTAAGCCAAGTAGTTTTGTTGCCTAACCCTAACCAAGTATTTGAGAAAGTTTGTGACCTCGCCGCCATGTTGAAAATAGTCGAGCCAAAAGCAAGCCTGAGCAAATTTCTCATTTTCCAGCTAAACAGCACACTACCAGATGTTTCTGAAGACATTTGAGGAGAGAAATATGGTAAATGGTAAATGGACTTGTATTTATATAGCGCTTTTCTAGTCTTCCGACCACTCAAAGCACTTTACACTACATGACAGTATTCACCCATTCACACACAAATGGCAAAGGCTGCTAAGGTACCAACTTTGCCCATCAGGATCTAATCTAAATACTCATTCACACACCAATGGCTATGCCTTCGGAAGCAATTTGGGGTTAAGTGTCTTGCTCAAGAACACATCGACATGTGACCCAGAGCAGTCGGGGATCGAACCACCGACCTTCAGATTGGTGGACAACTTGCTCAACCCTCTGAGCCACAGCTGCCCCTAGGCATTACAACAACAGAATATTGATTCATATTTGATCAGCGCTGCCTAGTTTGACCGGAGTTCACAAGTTTTGCGAGCAGTGATCGAGGTAGTACTAAAAGGAGGTAGAGGAACCCAATTTTTTTTTTTTATCTGTCTCATACGGTCAGGATATAGTGACCTTTTTTTTTACCATATCTGCTCAAACTGCAGCTTTAAGAGAGCGTTATGTGTAACATACATTTAAAACTGGAAATTACAAATTAGTAAAACATATCTAATAGTTGATCATTTATCTGATCAAACCAGAAAAAAAACACCATTTACCCATAAAACTCAAATGTGTGTGCTGTGCTGGCTGCTGCTTTAGAGTACTGGCACCCGGTTTTATTCCACTTCCAAGGTGCCAAAATGTGGAAAAGTGTGCAGCGTATCATAAGGGTTGGGTGTGGTTATTCAAACTGTTTTGTTTTTTTAACGATTTCTCAAAGGAAATTCCTACATACTGACTAACACTTTGATTAGATGACACTGTTTGCACTATGAGTATTGCGGTGTTTGACTCAAAAACAACACACCTCAGAGGAAGTTCAGAGGCCGTTCGCCACCTCGTCTCGTTCTGGATGATGGACAGACACGTCGGGCACGTTGGCTGTCGACTCCTATTATTCAGCATTTTCATATAAAAAACAGCATCCTGGCAAATCCAGTCTTTGTTCATTCCTGTCTCCATACTACACAGGGCCAGACTTTATGGGTACATGTTTGGGGCAGAGAACACACAGAGTCTATATTTTCAATTGCTAAATTGGGTATAAAGAACTGGTTTATTGTGCAGCTAACAATGCTATTTTCAAACTATTACAGTATACACTCATGTATGTGTGTTGAGGGAGAAAGTTTGATAGTGTGTGTGTGTCAGTGTCTATATGAGGCAGTTGAAAAGGCAGGAAGCAGGGGAACAGTGCTGTTTTCAATTAGCATGCCAGTCTGAAAGTCATGTTCGGGTGGGAGGACTTTACAAGCAGCTCCACTACGTACTGAATGAGTGGAGAGGGCGAGATACATGCACTACCTCTGTGTGGGAGAGAGAGCAGCACTTTGTACGCTACCTTCTGCTACTA
Organism: Helicolenus hilgendorfi; assembly: GCA_916700815.1. Lineage (NCBI taxonomy): Eukaryota > Metazoa > Chordata > Actinopteri > Perciformes > Sebastidae > Helicolenus > Helicolenus hilgendorfi. The sequence goes on from CAKALG010042156.1 coordinate 20,889, forward strand.
TGTATTGTAAAAGTGTGTGTGTGTATGTGTGTGTGCACGGCCTTTCCATGTCTCGGGCTGGGGGCATGCGAGGACACACACCGCCGAGCTGTCAGCAGATCTAAACCCACGCACTTGATTTACAAAATCACTCTTGTTTATGAGGGATTTTATGTTATTTTGTTCACTCTCTCCTGTAATGATGTTGCCCTCTAAACACATGGTTACTCACCGACCCGTCAGCCCGTTGTAGAGGCAGCGCCGCCAGCGGAGGCTCAGTAACAGATTTATGAAACGTAGCAGTGCAGGAGTGCTTAACGTGAGATTTGACACAAACATGGCCCCTAGGCATGGATAAATTCCTCTTGTGCTTTATTGGTCTCCTATGTGCAGAAACTAAAGCTCAGCTTATTTGATCGTGTTCTGGGTGATTGGATTAGGTAGAGCACAGACATATAAAATCCAGGTGTAAAATACAGACGCTATGACCACCCAAACCGACAAAGCAGCCAAGATAAAGGACCAATTAGTCATTTTCCCACCACATCAATTACAGGATGGAATATAGGCCTGTTTGGCTGCTGTTTTACAAAATATACTGAAACCTATAACAAATCATTAAAGGGGACATATCATGCTTATTTTCAGGTTCCTACTTTTATTTCGGGTTTCTACGAGAACATGTTTACATCCTTCAATGTTCTAAAAACCCATTATTTTTCTCATAGCGTCTGTCTGAATATACCTGTATTCACCCTCTGTCTGAAACGCGCCTGTCTCTTTAAGACCCCCTCCTGAAAAAGCCTCACAACAGTTTGTGAAATAGTCACGA
>CAKALG010042157.1:0-21301 GCA_916700815.1 Helicolenus hilgendorfi
GCCCGCTGGTTCGCCCAAAGTGACGTCGAACAGTAAAGGCAGACGGGAACAAACAAAAGCAAATGCACCCACGGACAGATTGAGGAGTACAGTAGGAGCACTAACACAGTACAAAACAAACCAAAAGATAAGCAGGCTGGCGTATGCACAAATCCCAATTACAGACTGTATCCTCCCCTCCCTCCATTATTTCTGCTCTCCCATTTGTCCCTCCTCTCTCTGTCTGGTGTTTCCAGAGAAAAGACAGATGACGGAGGTTGAAAAAGGATAAATGAAGAAATAAAAAGAGGAAGAGAAAACACAGGAGGATGGGGAGGAGAAGGAGTGACAAAGGAAACGAGTTGGAGGGAGGAGAGACGTGAATGAGGTAATGAAGAGAGGGAAAGAGTGGAGGAGAGGGCATTGGTGAGGACATGGCTGAAGGACATAAGGCAATGGTAAAGTAAAAATACTGATTAAGCATGCTGCTCACAAAGAGCTGTGTGTGAGAGTGATTGTAGGGCATATAGTACAGATGTGCTAATATGGGTTATTTATGTGTTTTTTGTGTTATTTATGTGTTCATGAATAAAATTCTATCTAATAAAAGTCCATATATGTAAGTGTACCTACAAGATGCTCCTTAAAAGGGGCAAAGTAGCCACCAGAGAAGTGGAGATGTGGACTGGGAATGATGTTGAATGGAGCCCTTAAAAGCACAGACTGGAATGTTTTTGTTATTATTCTACAACTGATCTTGATAAGAGGGCTGAGGTGACATCCTCTTATTCTTTACCTAAATGAGTCAACCGTTCCAACTAAACATGTGTTTCCAAATAACAAACCTTGGTCAGATAAAGCATTGAATCATAATGCCTATCTACACGGTGTCGTTGGGTACAAGGCAAACACTAAAAAGAAGGCTGAAATTAAGAGGGCTAAACTACAATATAAAAATAGAATAGAGAAGAAATTTCCCAGCTATAACCTTAAGAAAGTGTGAGATGGTAAGGAAGCCTTGACAAACCAGGGCAATATGAATAATAGGCGATGGTTTTGATTCAAATTCAGAGCAAATGCACTAAATGGTTTTTGTTTATGTTTTAATGATGAACATGATTTTACAAATGTGCATTGTCCTAGTGCAATAAATGCACTTAATTTGCACTGAACCTCAAATACTTGACTGCAGCAGCACTTTATCATGGCTAGCTTTACAATGGTTTGACACTGTTAACAGACGGATACATCTTCGTTTTTACTCGGTTGTTTGCTGTAACTGTTGTGATTAAAGTCCCATGTCCTCTTGTAAGTTTGTGTTCTTGGCTTCGACTGTAAACCAAATTTCCCCTCAAGGGACAATAAAGATGAACTGAACTGTGTGTGCATGTGAAGTGTTGAGGTTTGTTGACGTGCCCTTGGCTACCTCTAAAACAGATTAAGAGGACAGGGTGTCTGACTTTGTTGTTCCAGACTAGGCTTCAGTGACAGAACAAGAGTGCAAAGAGCACCTCTATGTCCCCCTTGGTGTGTGCCAAGCCTGGGTTAGCCCACCACCCTGTGACCCATCTGCTGGGGGATCAGGCTTAAAGTGCCACTGCAGGGTAATTGGCCTGTCTGTCTCCTGGTTTTCACACACACACACACACACACACACACACACACACACACAAAGCCTGATACAACACACACATGTCTGTCCTTCACTGGAGACCACTGTGTGTGAGGAAGGGCACATTTACTGTATGTGTTTGATTGAATTGATGTCTTGAACATTGACAGAAAGCTAGAGACGACAAAGAAATGAGAAATTCAAAGAACGACATGCAGAAACAGGAACTGTGCCATATTGAAACAATATTTTCATAAGTGGTCTGGGACATTAACTGCAAGTGGAACGCACCTTACACATCAGATATTGTCTTATTCACATTTAATGTCAACAAGTGACCCGATGACCTCATGAGAAATAACTTGGCCTTTTCTGACCCTCTCTTTACCCTCCCTTTTCTCCTAGTGAGACACAGACTGAGCATGGGATAATTGCTCATCTCTAAAATGTGCCAGATTAGCTGACCCCATGAAACAATAGTGTCACGGAGCGCTCAGAAAAGAATTAGACTCTCCAAATGAGTTTTTTTTATTATTATTTTGGGTTACAGCAATTAGTAATGAAGTGAGTCGCATGCCGTCGGCGGCTTTGCCTGGGGCCGTGTCATGGTGTCATGATGAGGTCAGGCCAAACTGGTTGTCAAAGGGCGGAGAATGATGAAGACACAGGAGGGATATTGATGTCACGGGTCAATCTGAGGACAAATCAGTCAACACCGCTGCATCGACAGAGAAAGAGATATAGACAGAGATTACTTCTATTCACTTCACAAATGAAAACAACTAAATGAAAAAAATATTGAAATTATATAGACTTTTTATATATTTATTGCCTTCTATACAATTTCACCATTTCATGACCTTATGACGTCATAGTTACACATAGTAACTATCGTTCTATGATCACAGGAAGAGCACTGTAATAGGCTTTAGCCATTCACCACTAAAGTGTGCATTTCAGCCAATGAGTGTAGTGTAGACTGCACTATTGAATGGGGTGTTAGAGGTCTCAACTAATGCGGGTAGAGATGAACCCCTTTCATACCAGAATGTTGGATGTTTAAATGTTTAAACATCAATAAACTGATTCCTTATCCCGACTATAAATGCCTGTTAACCCAACATCCATGCCGTGTTCCACCCAAAATGGGAGGAAGGTTGAGAAAGCCAGGTGGGGTTGACTTATTTAAGAAAATGTTATGAACACTTTAAACATTACTCCATTGTAGTCTGGTTTTAAACTACAGTAGGAGTCATCAAATTAACACGCAAAACCATGAGATGGTCATTGTCCTTTTTTATGGTTGGGATGAATAACCAAACATATCAGGTGCCTGTTAAGGTTGTTAATCCTCCAAATAAATGGGAAACTCTTTAGCTGACAGGGAGGTCACATATGTCATTGCTGTATATTGAGAAACACCCAGCACCACCAGACTGTCAGCCACCACCATCCACAAAGATGTATGATACAGAGCAGTATATAACATTACACCAACTCCCTGTCCTTCGTATGGAGCATGTCCCTTATTCCCCAACCACTTAACGGAACCAGGAACCAGGCAGTCAACACGTCATTGAGTTGAGCAGTGCCCTGTCACTGGACAACACTCTTCCCCTCAGCTCTAGTGAAGTTTGCAAACCCCAGATATGGGCTGTGACACAGAGAGGTTCTTGCCACTCTGCCTCCACACACTCCCACAGCTTGTTACATTTTGGGCAGAGAACACTGGCTTGAAGCTTGAAGGCATCCTCTAACAGACAGTCCTGGTGGTGAAGACCAGGTGACGTAAGCTCAACACCGGTGGTCTCAGCGGTGGACTTCATCACTCGGGGGGAGTTTTGCTTCACCAAAAAAAGAGGTGAGATGTTCTTTGCAGAACACAATAGCACTGTCGACGCCAAAGCAACATGCAGTCATTTCAATCTCCTGACAATATTCAATGTGAAAACCAATGCATTGTAACCCCAATCCTGCGAGCACTGGCTCAAATTGAAAAATGCAATTGCTAACCTGCTCAAAAGGTTCAGCTGAGAAAGGACATTTGTGACAAACATTTATGAGAGAGCACTGATGTGTAAAATTATATTTCACTCCATGTTAGGTTTGTATAAATGTGTAGTAGCTCATGTTAATAAACCCCCATGGGGGTCATTGTTGATAAAATTACGAGAAGATATTGTTTTATTTCCCAAATCATTGCTCTCTAATTTTACAACTTTGACTTTAAGTCCAGAGGGATCATATCCTGCTCGATGGCAACATTTCAGAAGTTAGTGTTATCTGCTAATTGCTTTGTTGTGTATTTAAAGTGGGCAATGGATGCTGCAGTCTGTGCAGCTAAGTGGAATAACAATGGCATGCAAAATACTCCTGTGGCTGTGGCTCCGTGTCTGTCACTGTGTGTTTGCCGTCTGGCCACAAAGTGTGTCTTATTCACACACTAGCACACACTGAAACAAATGCAAATTTGTATAGCTGCTGTTAATAGCTGGTTATGAGTTAATTTTAAGTGCTCATTGATTAGCTGAACAAGACATAATTTCTTGGTTTTAAACATGCATTGAGTTTTGATTTTTTTAATCTAGCTGTTTTTTGAAAATTACTTTAAGTAGACAGCCCAATCTCACCAAATGGCGTATGAATGACGCCATTTTTAGGTCATTTTACGTGAAATAACAACACCTTTGTTGCTTTTGGCATGTCATGTGTACGCCGTGTAGTCTGCACTGCAATGCAAACACATCCGTGTAAATATGCTACACTCAGAGCCATAGAATACATAGAGAGTAAGACTGCTTATGGTGGATGGGTCCAAAAAACACAGGACTTTCAACCAAGAGACCAGTGTGTATGTCCCAAGTGTTGTTGTTTTAATTAGTTCATGTAGTTATTCAGGCCCAATCATGATGTTTTTTCTAAACCTAACTAGGTGGTGATTGTTTCACGGTAACAATGTGGCGTTAAATGACACGAGAAGGCTAAAATGCGTTATCATGACATTCAGAAATGTCATACTGTTTATATACCTTCCCATGAGATCACATTGAAATGGAAACCTCAGTGGGTGCGCAAGGAGAGCTTTGAATCCCTGAAGTAGTAACTCTAAATCTCTGGCTTGGTTATGGCTTTTTGCTACATCTGATGAAAAGGAAGAATCTGTAAATTTTGTAACGTACAAAACCTATGTGTTGTAACCTACTCAGAACTTTTTGATTCTGACCACAGAAGTTCACTGATTTTGAATAGAGGCAGATGTAATACTGTGTCTGCATATAGTCCAGTGTGCAGTGCTGACATGTACACACTCTCCCAAGGCATAATGTAACATTTAGATAAATATTTTAAAGCTTATTAGTCTCTATTTCATTTTCTTATCTATTATGGATTGACTGATATGATACGATATGCCTGCTCAAAACAACTCCAAAGCCTGCCTATCTTGCAATGTCACCTCACCTGGTCTGTTTAGTATCCACAGTCACACCGTGTTTGTAATGAAATGATGACAGCAGAAATACCAGTTTGGATTATTAATGGTTTCTGAGGTCTCAACTGCCCCAGTAATCTTAACTCTGCTTCAAATAAACTGTATGATGATGAATATTTGCAGAAATGTCCTGACACTGTCAGTGTCCTGGATTTCAGATTGTTTAAAAGTGTTAGCCAATGTAGGTGCTAATGGACACTGCAGAAGTTTCACTGTTTTAGGTTTACTGAATCCCTATTGTCTTTTATTGTATACTTTGATAGTGATTCGCTCACCACTTTTGGTAGAAAATCTCCTGAGGGAAGGTTTAACTGTAAGGATAACAAGGAATTCTTGTAGTTACAAAAGATGGCTCTGGAACAATGAGAGAAGATGTCTATTAAGACGAAGTAGGAACATCGCTCAAATTGATGTCAGCAAAATTGGAGGTCAGGGGAAAGTAGGAGAGATGGTAAGGGATTTAAAGGAATACAGTAAAAGGGGCTTGTGGATGGAGAGAGAATTGCCAATTGGGATGATAGGACGTGTGAAGAAAAGCCTGTACCCACAAAGCAGCTGGAGTGGCTGTGTGTTTAGGGCCACAGGGCTTCACGTGCGTGCGTGTGTGTGTGTGTATGTATGTACGTGTGCTTATGTGTGTGTGTGTGTGAGAGAGAAATGGTAGTTACAGGTTAGTGGGAAACCCTCAATGGTTCAATTACACAGCCTTGTATGACCTGGGGGGACTGCTTGATCGGTCTATTAGCTCATAGTCAGGGTACCAACGTGGCCAATGGGACCTTAGTACACACACACACACACTTTAACACGCACAATCACATGCACACTTACACACACACGCCTGCATGTATAAGTGCACAAATATCCACAGCAGCAGCCGCACATTGCAAATGATAGAAACTCCTGAGTTGAATATGTATTGTTTAATACTGCTGATGCATAGAGTATGTGTGTTGAATTGGCCCAGTTCCTTTGTATATTAGAAAAAGTAAAACTTTTGCATGGTAACTCACATAATTCATCAGTCTGGAGCTACTTTGACACTTGGTGGGTGGCTGTAGATGTAGACACTATAGCATATAGTATACACAAGAGCATTTACTTCAATTATAAAATGTGCAACTGTGGAGTGACTACCAAATGTCGGACTAGCTCTGTGAGTTTGACCTTGACTTTACTGTAAAGTTAATTTAGCTTAACATAAGCTTAATGCTGTACTGACAAACGTTATTGCAGCCCTTGGCACTTCCCTGAATGCAGCTTTACAATACAATAGAATAGAAACATTTGCCCTACTATTGTAATGGGGGATTCCAACACATTCTCTGATGCTTTGTCAGACCCCTTGGCATTGCAGTAATGTTGTGAATTAGGATTAAGCGACAAAACCACTTAGTTAGGTTTAGGAAAAACAACATGGTTGGACTTAAAATGACTACGTTTTTACAGTGCAAATGTGACTTGACGTACGTTGTGAACACGGAACACGAATGAACAGCTGATTGTAGTGAAAGTGAAACCTAACGCACGGGACATGGACATACAAACCCCTCCACCACAACGATGTGATGACTCACATAGAGGTAAACACTTATAGGCAACGTACATTCATTTGAATGCCAACAGCTCATTCTCTGTCTCCGAGACAGACACCTTTAATGCTGCTTATTATCTGGTGATGCATAATTCTCTCAAATATATCAAAAGATGCACTTTTTGAAATATTCCCATTGATTTAAAAAGAGTTCATATGTGGAACGAGTGAGCACAGCAAGGTTACCATATTGATAGTTTCATTTGCATTATGACAATTGACTCCATTGTCATAATTAAGACAATGAAGTCAATTCAATATTGGTCTAAAAATTAAATTACTTTCAGAGTTTGCTCAGGCAATTAGAGAATGAAGTTTCAGCCTGAACTAAATCAATCATGACTTCAAAATGGAGTAATCAAGCGTGTGCTTGTATGTGTGTGTGTTAGTATTTGAACACTAGCTATGCACACGTTACTAGAAAACACATGCATTCACTTGTAAAATATAGATTCAATTCTTGGGTGACCTTGCACAACCTTTGTGATTTTTGTGTGTTTGCATGTGTGGTACCTAATTTATCTCCTATTTGTGTCACAGGAAGCTGACAAAGAGCAACAATTTCAAGGTTAGAAAATAAGAGATGTAATAGGAGGAAGGAGCCAGCCAGTAAATTTAATTAGCGCCAGTCCAGGCAGAATTGCACGGAGCGGTCCTTCTTCGAAAGGAGAAAAAAATAAAATCCTCATTTGCACCAGAAAGACATTCTCCTCCCATATTTCCATTCTTCATATACATTCCTCCCCAGTTTAAAATGAAGACACATTATGCAGCCATGCATTTTGGCATCTTGCAGAGAGCTTTTATTGTGTTGAAAAGTGCTGTCACTGCAAGACAGGCTTTCCCCTTGTGATTCTCACTCCACATGTCCTCGCTAATACTGGGGGAGTTACAAATGACTTCATGAATACACACTCAAAGAAAATGTTTAGAATGTGTGTGGACGCCCATGCCTGTATAGATTCAACCTGCGGCAATTTGTAGTCACAGAAAACTAAAACTAGTACTAATCTTTTCTAAATATCTTATCTTGTTGTGTACAATGCATTTCCTCAGTCTGTGGCACAACATGCCCCTCAATTTCACCTCCCGCCTCCAACCCTTCTTTTCACAAACTGTCCTCGCTAGAAAAAAGACAGCATTGGTTGTTTTTTCAAGCAACTTAGGTTTACGTTTCCCTGACAAGTAACATTTGTGGTCATGCAAATATTGACCAAGTATCTAAATAGTGTGATCTTTTGAACCTGGCCTAGTATTAGAGTCATTGGACAAGTTCTCTAACCTCATCATAACCGTACTGAAGTTGCCATGCATACATGTATATATACTGTAGGAAGACATTCTCTAGTCATAGAGTCGGTGGTTTGATTCCCAGCCCCTCCTGTTTACATGACAAAGTGTCCTTGGGTAAGATACTGAACCCAAAATGAAAACGTTTTTCATTTGTTTTCCTACGAATGTCCAGCAACACTAAAAATTGCTGCTCGTTACATGCATGCAGTCTTTTCAAAATCAATCAATCTTCACAAGAAATTACTTCATTAAGATTAGGCAAGAAATCTACTTACCGGTAGTTAGGTTTAGGAAAAGATCGACTTGGTTGGGTTTAGGCAACAAAACTACTCAGTCAGGGTTAGGAAAAAATTGTGGTTTGGCTTAAAATAACTCCTGAAATGGCGTTATTTAAGTACTTCGGTTACATGACAAATACATTGACATTGACTTCTGGTTTCACACGGGACACAAACACCATTCTCCTGGGTAAAAGTCTGGTCTTTTTTGACCCACTCATCCACCCTGACCTCCTCCCTACGTGGCGGCCGTTGCTCTTTCCATTTCTCGGTTCACGATTGCGTGAATTACACACAAATTCATTTTGTGCGATATACACAAATTACAGTGCATTATTTTTCTTAGGTATAGCTACGAACAGTGTATGAGACCAGCCTGGTGTGTGTTTGTATGAATGAGAGGTATAAAGTGCTTTGTATTAAAGCACTATATAAATGCACTCCATTTCCATTAGTCTACCACTATGGTATGGACTCTCTGAGGCTGTAATGTGAGGCACAGCAGTTGCTTGAGCTAAAAGCATGCTAACATGCTAACAAGGACAATATCAACATGCTGATGTTCACCATTTTAGTTTTGCATGTCAACATGCTAAAATTTGCTTATTAACACTAAACAAATTACGGCAGATGCTGATGGTACAGTAGTGTACCTCAATGAAAAGTGAAAGAATAATCCAGAGGGGGGCAATAAATGTCTGTACCAAATGTTATGGCAATCCATCCAGTAGTTGTGGAGACAATTCAGTCAAAACCACAAATGTAAAACGCTGCTAGAGGAAAAGTCAGGAGATCGCAAAAATCAGTAGTCTCCATCTTCCATCCAAAATGTCATTACAATCCATCAAATGGTTAATGAAATATTTCAGTCTGGGCTAAAGCGATGGACAGATCGACCTACTGTCACTGACCGGGTTTCACAGAATTGTTCATTATAACGTTCTTATCTGGAGATCAGTATGGCATAACCTTTTAGTGAACAGGTTGGGACGGACCGTTGGGCATTACATCCTGTCTCCTAGCAACGGTCAACATTGGAGTATTTAATCCCCCGAAGGGTGATTTTCCCTTAAATTCATCCATCACTACAATCTTGTTCCAACCATAACCGAGAAGTTTAAGTGTTACTTTTAATCCCACTAAAACTGATCTCAGATTAGCAGACCGGAGCACATCATGTTGTCCGATATGTCATTTTCTTTGCATGTCTGCAGTGTATAATATCTCCCTCTGATGAGTCCTATTGTCAAATCCACCAGAAAACTGATCGCTAAGCGACTGAGAAACTACTTAAAGAAAGAGAGAGAGAGAGAATAGTATTTCTACTCGTTGACTTTTATAGATTGTCTCAACTTCATAATGAATGTCTGCTCTGTTTAATATACAGTCGTTATATTTTAATGTATGACTCAGGTCGCTACTTGATATTTTACGAGCCTTTCTTTTGTCAGAGTTATATTTTTCTATCAGTATGTTGTTTCACAAGCTGTGTCATTTTACTTCAGCCAACATAATTGTAATACTTAGGTATGCACTTTACAGTACAATACTTTGCCATCACTTTGCTGATGCTTTCTTTTAGTGTACTTAAGATGTGTCTTTTATGCTGTTTTCAGAGGCTTTTCTATACATACTTTTACTACCTGTACCCTACCTCTTTTCCCCTCCCTTTTTCCGTCAACTCTTTTTCTCCTCACATCCATGCTTTTTCAAAAATGTATTTATTCCTTCTCATTTTAACCCACCCGTCTCCACCCTCCCTTAGTACCTTTTATTAGCATCCTACCATTTCCGTAATTCTTTCCACTTCTTTTCTTTCACTTTTCTAAACTTGCTGCTTTCCCTGTCACACTTTTAACCGTCTTTCCTTCACTGCCTCAGCTCCATTTTCCTCCATATCTCATCCACTTAAATCACGAGAGCCTTTCCATTCATGTATCTCCCACCATCTCATGCTTGACCACAACCCCTCCTTATCTCCTTGCCTCTTCTCTTCCTTCACTTCTCACCCCCTCACTCTACCTTTCATTTATTTTCCCCGTCCTTCTCTCCATGTCTTTCTTCCTTTTTCTTCCTTCCTTACCTCTACAGCCTATAGCTGACCCTTTAGCTGCTACTGGTGAGCCCTAATCCTTTTCTGGGTTTCTAATTAATTGAGGCCTGCTGACTGACCGGCTTTAACAAGCCCCACTTCTGTGCCAACAGGTCAGTCCTTTTGAAGGGAAAAGAAAAACATGTTCAATGCACTACATACAAACATTCATCTCAAACATTATTATTTACTGTCTCCACTATAAAGCCATTATTAAATCATAAAGTCAATCATATCATAAAGTCATTATTCTAAAGAAACAACTGGAAGATATTAATTTCATTGATTAGGAAATAACCTGGAGGACACAAATAGAAGAAAAGGTCTGATGACATTCAGCCATCAAAAATAATTAATTCATCTGAAGGAAGAACATCTTTGTGTTTTCATTTCTTTTTTTTGCAGTGCTCAAAGTCTTGCAAATTAATTCACCTCTGTGTAAAATGCCTCCTATGCAGTGGCTGGTTGGGCATCGGGAAGCTTTACTGAGTTAGTTTAGGCTACAACCTAAAATGTTAAAATACAAAATGCTCAAAGATTTCTTTAAGAGGGATCCTATGACACCCTAAGGTCAGGGGAGGTTCTAGATTTAGACCTTGAGGGGGGATCAGCCCCTATAATAATGTGAGATGAGTACAGTCAAGGGCGTAGGTTTCGTTTTAACATTTAAAGTAGGGGGCAAGGGGCTCCTCCGCCAGGACATTTTGAACGTTGAACATTTCATTTCCTGGACTCTGGTGAATTTTGATGCACCAATTTCCACCTTTTCTTCATCAAGTTATGGTGGAAATGTCTTTATTTATGTAAGGGAAAACAAAAAATTCTGAATTCAGGTCCCATGTGACAATTCAGAATATAAACAACAATATAATGAACTCTTTAGACAAGTCAAGGGAATTACAAACAAAGGGTAAAACTACGCTCAATTGCAAACTTTCTTTGTGCTGAAATATTCTGGTATTCCTTGTGTTGCCAACCCTGCACTGAGCTCTGCGTTGGCCTCAGTCCATCCAGATCAATAAATAGAAGGAAATACACAGAAACTAAACCAAAAATACGTCAGGGATGAGGGTCGTCACCCACCGTCCATTCAAAAAGTTACCCACTATCAGCAGCATGCCACTCTCCTCCCTTCTTTTTCCTCCTTTGGCGCCTGCCTTTTGACAGGCTCACACCAGATAACACCAGCCTTCGGCCTTCTTGACGTTTGGGAACCAATCAGTGAGACTAATGACAGCCTGTGACCGTGGCAACAGTTATAAAGGGAATCAGAATTGGGTGTATTATGTATATAACTTGTGCTTTTATAGCAGACTTCTGAAAACTATCAATAATTCAAAATAGTCTTCATAAGAAGTTTTCATAAGTCATTTCATTCATTTATTCATATATTTTTTTAGCTATTGAGGGTCTGGGGACTCTATCAAATGATAAGGGCAAAAAACAAAATAACAAAACAATTAAAAATATTCATTATTGATTGTCAAAGCATCTGCAATGATGATGATATATAATGTCTTTGCAATCACAGTCATTAGTGCCGCTTTAGTCAAACTTGTTTTCACTGGTGAGTTGCTGAGCAGCTAAGCACAACTCTATTAATGCAAATATAACAGCTCATAAGAGCAAAAGTTGCCTAGCTTGCATAAACACACACACACAATCCACACGGAGCCAACTATGCTTGGCATGTCAGCAGCATGTGACAATTTGTGGCTTCAGCGGTTTCCATTAGAAGTTGATAAGATTGGAAATGAATACAGCTTCATTTTAATTTCACAACCACACGACTGTACTTTGATTTGCATTCACCTGCTGTCTGCTCTCGCTAACGTCTAGGTAGGACCGGGGATGTATGTTGTTTTAAATTGGTTTCATCATTTGAAAAAACATGCGTGACAAAAAAACTGCATCACACACACACACCAATACACACGGACACACACACATACAGCACAGAAACATGTAGCCTCAATGCAAATAAGCATCCACTATGTTAAAGGCCAAAGTGATTTTAAAACGAGTTTTTTTTTTTTTTTTTTTTACTGCAACAAATTGAAAGTCACCAGCAAGAGGCATTATGTTTATGAATGCTTGAGCATGTGTGGGTGTTGGGGACAGACTGTGCCTACTTATGTGTGTGTATGTGCACCTTGGTGTTTGTGTGAGTACCTTTTTTTCTCCCTGTAAAAATCAAAAGTTAATGTATCAACTTCAAAATGACTCAAAATGAATACAATCTCTCTCTCTCTCTCTCTCTCTCTCTGGCGGACATGATCTATGTTTCCAGTGAGTTACCATTTGTTACAGCACAAGAGTCACATTAAACATTTTGGAATTTGTGATGCAACAGCAAGAAAGCAAACAACTTGTTGAGGTTGAGAGCGAGCTCTTACTGTACTCCTTCTGCACAACTCATCTCAAGTAATGCGGTAAACAGAAGTGGGGAAAAAAGGACATTTTATAAAAATATACATGTTGAACTCGACAGAGGGGATACTGTCTGCCATTTCTTTATTCATCTATCCCATCCTGTCTTCTTTTTTTTTAACGACAAACTTCAATTTCGACTCAAAGACTTTCTTTGTTTGAAATTTGAAACTTTTGAAGACATTTTCACAATAGACTAATATCCAGGGAGTGCACCCTATCTTCTGCTCCCTTCCCTTTTCCACCCTCTGTTTCTGAGCATCATTCCCACACTTCACCTGCGAGCCCTTACAGCAATTAAGCCCACCCTGCACAGCGGCACATGAGACACATGAAAGAGAGGAATAGACAGAGAGAGTGGAGGAAATGAAATACAATAGGAAAAAGGGCAGCATGCAGAGAGTAAGGGGGAGGCAAAGAAAATGAATAAGAACATAAACAAGTCTCCCACCTCTCTTTCTCTTCCTTCAATCTCATATATAAATGTGATGGTTCCTCTCCCCGTACAAAACCCCATAGGCAATTTAAAGAAAGTAGGCCAAAATGAAATATGGCTGCAATATAAAAACAACACTTCAGACACACAGCAGCCAGATAAGACCCTCTTGTGTGTGCATGTGTGCATATGAGTGAGCATGTGCATCCGTGTGTGTGTGTGTGTGTGTGTGTGTTTGTTTCTGAGAGCGTGAGAAAGACAGAGTGAGTTGAGCGGTAGGTATGTGAGCAAAATGGGTCGCGAGACAGTTGAGTGTTTCATTAAGATTGAATCAAAAGTAGGATTTCAAATGACATTTTACACTGCTGAAATGGTTGTGTAATCTATCATACTGCTTCTGCCTCTTTCTCTCCATCGCACGCACATGCTCACCCCCCCCCACACACACACACACTCACAAAAAGCCCTGTCCACTTGCTATCCTGCAGTCACGCTGCGCTAACACTTCTCTAACCTTTCAGCCACCAGCACACTGTAGCATAAACAGGCTAAATCCCTGGTAATCTGTCTGTGACATGCATGAGGACCATGTTGACTTACTCTGAAGAGTGAGGCCTGACCCAAATATGGATATGGGCATTAGCCAAGAATGTGACCTATTATTTAGTAATATGATGTCATGCATGATTGCATCGAGAGCAAAAAAGAAGATAGTCTTTTTGGTTTAACAAATGGACATGGCAGCCTCAAGTGGCAGAGATGACCGCTTCCTGTTTGGGGTCTTAAAGACTTAATTACCCAGAATTATACACAGTGACATCAGTAAAGTGGACACTCATCTGACCTAAATATCCTGCTCTACGTGGCTGGAGGGGACTTAAAATACAGCAGGTTCAACCATCTTCCAGCTAATAGTATAGAGTGCTCCCTCTCTCCTGTTACAGTTCTCTTATTTTAATTGTGTGTCAAGTCATGATGCGAGCAGCCAATCCCAGCCCTGCCTGATACAAAAAATGGCAAAATTCAAGAGCAAGTCACTGACTTTTGGATGCTGTAAGTAACCATTTTGTTGTCTTTCACTCGTCCCTCTCATGTCAAGTCTTCATGTCCACTCCTCAGCATACCCTGTCTCCCACAAAATCTACGTTCCCATACAACTAAACTGCATTCTCAATTACATTTTGAGGGAAACCTATTTTCTCCCGGATTACGCTCACAGTTTTAAACAATTTTAAACATGCGGTTAACGTTATAAATTGAAACAAACAAAACAAAAAAAACGCAATAACACTACTTAGTGATTTTTAGGCAACACAACTACTGGGTTAGGTTTAGTTAAAAACTTCATGGTTAGGCTTAAAATGACTACATTTAACATGGGACACTCAGTCTCCTGGGGTAAAGTCTGGTGTTTGTTTTACCTTTGTGGTCTTTTTTGCTTGTTATACTCCTTATTATACCACGTAACATTCAATGATGTTATTTTTCCAAGTAACTTTCATTAACGACCACTCGATATACTACGTCACCTGCTCTGCGTCACTTGTTATACTACGTCACTTGCTGCAGCTGTCTGCGGACTTACAAAGGTATCTGTGATATGTCAAAGACAAACGTAATCCGCGACAACATACATTCCCTTCCAAATATAATTGAGAATGCAGTTCAGTTGTACGGTAACATACTTTTTAGGAGGCAAGGCTGCTCCGACAGCAGCAGCCGAATGGATCCAGCTTGGACACTGATGTCTTAGCTGACCGGCCGGTGTAAACAAGGTGTTCAGTGTTTATTGGCTGAAAATGTCTGCATGTACTGCACTGTTCAGTATCCTGGGCCCAGCCACTGCACTGTGTTCCTTCCACCTGTACCTGTAGGCCACCAAAAAGGAAAAACCTATAGATTGTATAGCCCACTCTGTCTAGCCTGACGTTGTCCGTTTCCATTATGCACTCTATTTACTCAGTTATCTAGTTAGAGCGGTTTGTTCTGAAACCTGTTAACCAGCTGCCACACATCCATTAGCCCTTTCCCTCCGTTTCTCAGCCACATTTAAGTAACATCCCCCCAACCCAACCAGGCTCTGTCTCTGTTATCCATCTCTGTTCCACCAATTAGGGAAGTGTATGTCAGTGAAGGACAAGTGCTCTATTACCTCTGAAGGTTAAAGAAAGCCAGACCCTTCACTGGTTCATCGGGTGTCAGTGTCTGCGCATAGCGTATGTGTGCATCCACATGTATATGCATGTGTCACGCCTCATATGCACCGTATTGCAACTAGTTGGAAATCAGAGGGAGGATGTGCTAGTGCTGATTAAGGAAGTCAGGAATTACAGTCCTACAATTTAGACATTCTTCAATGACTACCCTTTCTCACGATTATTCATTGTTAATCAGGATGTCTATCTTTACTTGACAAATGCAGTTCAACTTGAAAACATCATTGTAAAACATTGTAACACATTGATTCTCCGATTATACAAGTGTGTGTGTGGTGTGACCACTTTATTTGCTCTTAACATGAAAATGATTATACAGCTCTGCCTTATTGTTCTTGCATTATTGTCCAGCACTGTTTTTTGAAATTCATAGTATATTTTTGTCTATATAGATATAGTGCTCGAGTACCTCAAAAAGCTCCAGCTTCAAATAATTGCATACACAAACATGCGGACACACACACACACACACACACACACACACAACTCACATTCAAATAAAATAGAGACAGACAAAAAGAGCATGCCATAAACCAATATCCCTCTCTGTGACACCATGATTGGATATTTACTATCTCATTGCTCCAAGCTTACACACAAGAAATGTATTAATTTTTTTTTATATTTCTTTTTTATTTTTCACTGCTTATCCCTGCCTTCATAACAGCAGATTGACATTAAAAGGGCATGGGTGAAATTAACTTGTCTGTGTGTGTATGTGTGTCTGAGTGTGTGTGTGTGTTTGGGGAGTTGCATTCCAGTCCCAAGCCTATTTTGATGATGTTGGAATGAAAGGGAGAAAACATTCTCTCAAAGGCTCCTATCAAATGCCTGTCATTTCTCCTTTTAACCGCCTAATCCCCGATGGTGTGTGGTTACGGAGCTGTCTCGCTCCTCAAACAAACTGTTTGCTGCCTCTCTCTGTCTTGCTTTCTGTCTCTCTTCCTACTTCTGTCTGCGCATATATCCATCTCTCCAGTTGAGCTGTACATGTCTCTAAAGAGCCAGACCTCCCATGGCTCCCTTTCTCTTGTGTTGATGTCCACTATTACAGCTGGCTGGCATGTTGAAAGATGGAGAGGCGGCAAGAGAGAGAAAGACCGATTGACAGAGAGACAGAAAAAGACAACAAGTCATTGCATAGGGAATAGGGTTAAATGTTTCCCCTTGCAGGTTTGAAGTTATTACTTTAGGGAAATCACTCTATCACTCTATCACTCTATTTCCGGGGAACTGGGATTTCTTTCCATAGGTATGAACTCATTTTTGAAAAATACCAATACAAGAATGAAAAAAATGTAATAATACTAACCATTCCCCTTAAAACTACACTAACTTTGAGCATATACCTACATACTGTAATAATTTGATTTTGTCATTCTCAGAATGCCATCTAACCAGTTTTAATATGTACTGTATGCTAGGGCTTTTAATCATTCGATTCAAATATTGAATCACGATTAATCACATGCTTGTCCATAGTTAATTGTGATTAATCACAAATGTTTCTATTCAAAATGTACCTTAAAGGCATATTTGTCAAGTATGTATTACTCTTGTCAACATGAGTGGGTGAATATGCTTGTTTTATGCATATGTATGTATATATTTATTATTGGAAATCAATTAACAACACAAAACAATGACAAATATTGTTCAGAAACCCTCACAGGTACTGCATTTGCATAAAAAAAAATGCACAAATCAAAACATGGTAAACTGCAGCCCAACAGGCAACAACAGCTGTCAGTGTGTCAGTGTACTGACGTGACTATGACTTGCCCCAAACTGCATGTGATTATCATAGGGTGCATGTCTGTAAAGGGGAGACTCATGGGTACCCAGAGAACCCATTTTCATTCACATATCTTGAGGTCAGAGGTCAAGGGAAACATTTTGCATAAGTTTGGAACATTAATTAGCCTCCTTTGGTAAAGTTGCTACCAATGAATTCCTCAGGTTTTCTAGTTTCACATGATACCCGTATCCTCATTCTAGCTTTAAAACTGACAACCTAAAGATCGCAAGTTGCTTTAATGCGTTAAAGAAATTAGTGGTGTTAAAACATATTGGCGTGAACACATCACTATTGCGTTAACTTTGACAGCCCTAGTACATGCATTATTTGTTTTCAGAGTGCAACAACATCAATTCATAGGGCTGAAATATGAACTGAAGGTGAAGTGTAGAAGTAGAGTCCATCACATGCTGACATTTCGGCTTATTAGTTATTTTCTAGTTCTTTATGGTTTAAGATGTTTTGTGGTAATATTAGAGCAATGTTTTTTTAAAATATATTATTTGTTTCATCATTTCTACTTGATTGGATAGATAGCTTGGGGAGAGACAGGAAAGGCAGAGGCGAGAGGGGATGATATTCATACAAAGGGCCCGGGCTGGAATCGAACTCTCTACCAGGTGAGCTACCGGGCCGCCTCACATTAGAGCAATCTTCATCACTTAATACTTCACCTGTTGAATGCCAGTGCTCTATAGGTTTTGCATACTACATGACTTCATTGACATACGTTTTAAAACTATTTTGCAAGACATTTGAGCTGTAAACTGTCATTGTTGCATGAAAAGTAATTGGAAAAGCTGGAATATGAACAGTAAGTCCAGTTTAATTACTACATTAACTGCAAAGGTTGCACTTTAGTACATGGCGGGTACCTTTGAAGTGTTTTGTAAAAGGTGGCTTTAGAAATGATAGCCATCACCCTGCATACACACATGTGAACACACAGACACACACAAGTACACTCACATGCTAAATAGCTCGCAGTTGTTTTTTCTTGGTAAATGGGTGTAGATTTAAGTGAGCAATGCGGGTTAATCTAGATCTTCCTGGAGTTGTTGGGCTTCAGGAATCATTTATGGTCTATGTACAATATGATAGTGAACATAATATTAATCAGGTTGATTTAGGCCTGTGCGACTCAGTCAATACGGGTTGTGCCAAAGCACAGAGCCCCAGAAAGGTTTTTTGCAAAGCTAATCCAATTGCACATTAACATACTATAAATAACATGAATACATGCACAAGTACACACACATATCTAACGGGCATTCTCATACATGTATGCATCCATAAACAAACACAGATATAGGCAACATAGTCCCTTACACACACATACACACACAGATTAGCAAACACAAAACCAAAGGCACTCACTCACACAGCACTAAATATTCCAAAGAAAAGTTTACTTTTCTCTCCAGCTCTGCCCTCCGGATAAGTGGAAAAGGAAAGCAAAAAAAAGCCACAGACAGAGTAAGCAGACCATAGTGTGAGAAAGAAAGAAGGGATAGAAACATGAAGTGGTGGAACAGGGAGGAGGAACAATATTCTGTGTCGTCATGCCAAATGAGCTTATATTTCCACGGAGGTAATGAAAGAGAATATACTGTTTGTCCAACGGCGTGGCAACCTAAAATCAGCTGCTGTCTAAAGCGATGTGAGAGACGCACCAGAATGCACAAACACAATATTTATCTATCAATTCTCATAAAGATCTTTAATGCGTGCACACATGGCGTCATTCCTAGTGAGTGAGCACCCTGCAATGACTGACATACAGCGTTATAAAGTCATACAAAGACCGGCATGAAAACATCTGCATGCCATAATACACATTCCTGTACCAGGATCCCATTGTCATCTTGTGCCGCAGCTCAAATTGCCGTGGCCTGGAATGAGCTAGAAACATTAAACTTGGCCCAATAACTGGAAATTATGTGCAAATGCTTCCCAAGAAATATGACTCCAATCAGTCACAGGTGGCGCTGTAATCAACGTCCAAAAATATGATTCTGGAAAGGCCACTCAACGCACACTGTAAGATATAACATGGAATTTGACAAACATGTCTAGCTCCATTTGCGCTACAAAAAAGCCATAAAGTCCACCATGATGGATTTTTTGCTAATTTGCATGTGTAAAACAGTAATGTGACATCTACTTTTTGAATTCTGACTCTACCAACACCTGATTTGGTATATAGCCTTCTGGGAGTTTGTAAAGGGTGGGCATTAGCAGTAAATTAGCCAAAGCAGATTAACTATGTCCAATCATCATACATTTGGTAGATATCTTCATTCCTTCTTGGGGAATAGTCCTTGGTGCACATGCTCTGGGGGCAAGCATTAACCAAGATCTGAAGTGTCATATGAAACTCAGTACCATATGTGGAAATGATGTGCTAACGCTTTTGTCTCATTACAATTTCATCTGTAGGCCAAGAGATAATATTTTAAATTGGTATTATTGTAGCATTTATGCAATATTATATTTGTGTACAATTTAGTTTGTATCAAAAGCTACATAAAGAGCTTTTATTAACTAAATATATTAAACTATGGAAATGTATGTCATATGTAGGCCTAATGAACTGGTATATATAAATATATAAAGACATGTGCAATAATCATGTCATGCAACTGTTGAATTAGCACCTTTTTTGGTCCAATGTACACATCTGCATCTCAATGTGCCCTACAAAAAAGCCTCTTGGACAATTAAGGCCACCTTGATGGATTTTTTTTGCTAATTTGCATAATCTGAAAAACAGTAATGTGAATAGAACTTTATGGATTTTGACTCTAATGGCGGCTTTGATTTTGGAAATCGAGCTGCTGCTTCCTACTGTTGACAAAGAATGGGTACAAACAATGAATTACCATTTGCGGATGTCATTTTAATTTGTTATTATTAAATTAATTTAAGACATCCAGAATGAGCCGTAGTAACCTGCATGACATTTGCAAATTATTGACAAACATGAGCTCTGCTGCCAAAATAGTTTTCCATCAAGTACACAACAAAATAAGAGGAAAAACAGAGAAAAAGATAGATAACATAATTTCAAGTGGAAAAATTAATTATGATTTTTCTATTGATGTGCTGTATGAACATATTAAAACTTAGATATGTTAATTAAAAACCTTTGTTCTCATCATGTTGTTAAAAACATCATTAAGATTTTTTCTTCCAAAATGCATTTGCTTGAATATAAACTGGATTTCTAAGAGACAGGGTTGGAATGTGGGACATGCAAACAAAAGCATGTGTCTTTGTGTTAAATCAACCCATCACTGCATTTGATGCAAAATGTAACCCTCTTTTCAACTCTGCATAATGTTCTTGCTATTGTTTATTGTTGTTGAACTGATGGCCAGAATATAATCAGAATGAATGACTCTGGCTCAGTGCCAGTCGTCTGTGTCCTGCTGAGGTGACCTGGAGAGAGGCAGTGAACCCTCAGCGATTCATTGCTGACACTGGTGGTAACTATACATTTATTTAATCCTATTATCCTTGGGGTCAATTTGACCACATTCAATGTTTAAAGTCTCTAAAGTCTTGTTTTTTACTACATAATGACTTTTCCTAATTTGAAGACAACTTGGTAAACATAAAATTAACATGATGATATATATTTTTAATGTCCTGTACGCATCAATTGTTTTTGGGGTCAATCTGTAAGATTTTATGGTGATTTGCATATTCTTCTCATAAACACGTAACGGGTAGTCTGGATGTATATGGGGGGTATTTAGGTAGTAAACAAACAGACATAAAGTAGCTGACACATACAATTGGGTGATAATCTTAATTACAAAGTGGATGGAAGGATAAAAGGGCCAATTTTCTGCAGAATTAAAAGTTTCTATTTTACTGATAATACTTTAACTTACATAGGACTTTGAATACGTAACATTTATTTGACGCTGTAATGAAATATTGTTACATTGTTGCACTGGTGTTTAACTAAAGGATCTGTGCTCTGCACTACTGGACAGAACTGTCTATAGTGTTTTTCAAAGAGTTGAATACATAAATACAGTGTAAATATGTATTTAATATTTATATATTTTTATT
>CAKALG010042158.1:0-11214 GCA_916700815.1 Helicolenus hilgendorfi
TGATTTCTTCATCAGGCTATAGGAGGAATGGAAATGAAGGGCATGGCTGGTCTGTAGCTTGTTTTTCAGTCGCGCTGTCTAATCAGTAGAATGGTGTTTTTGGCTGTCAGGCAGAAGGCATCAGTGAAAGACGAAATCCTAAACCATCACCATTAACACTGATCAGGTTTCTCCCCAATCTGCTTGTTTATCCTCCTTTCTCCAGAGATCAGTACAAAGCTACTTTACAGCCTCTTAAACCCGACATGTTTCTCCGAGACAATGCAGACGAACCACAAAACAGTCCTCAATGACTTTAGTGATTAAACGCAAGCAGTAGTTTGGGATGAAATGAGACAAGAGAGCAATAGAGACAGAGAGTGAGAGTCTCTCCTCCGCTCAACTTCATCTCACAATCAGCTGCATTTGGCATCGTTGGCCAGATCCAAAGTTTTCCACTCAGAAGAACAATGCCACGCTCCCTCCAAATCGATTGGTAATACGTCTCATCCCATTGATGCCATCTCTAATCCATTCTGGGCTCCTTTGCAGGATGGAGATGGAGAGGTATGGCACGGCGCGTGGAGAGAGAGGGAGAAAGCGTAAATACTGGCTGAGCGGCCATGTATTCTGAGGAATTTGTGTTGTGTCTTTTTTCTCTCTCTCCCTCTCTCCCTCTACTGCGATGGGCTGTGTCGGTAAGCTCTTTAGTCCGCGTGGCTAATGAAATAGGGTTGGCAGGATTACACAGGGCTAAAGCACTGTGCCTGGTGAGCCTTGGAGAAACCGCTGTAGCTCCGCCAAGTGAAAGGGAGGAAAAGGAGGAGGGGGTTCGTAGAGCGGAAGAGGGCAAGGGAAGGCTTTTGGGGGAAGGGAGATGGTAGGTTAATTGTAGAAATGAAAACACCTAGCAATACAAGACCGTTATCACTGTCAGGTCTCATTCTGGATGGTTTTTTAGACGTTTGTCGCAATGATCCGGAGTCTGTTGAACCCTATGCTCCCTAGAGCTTCCTCTTTTCCGGTGGCCAACTCCTGGTGAAGAGAGAAAATAGAGAGAAGTAGAAGATAGCTCACACTTGGCTTCTAATAGCCATAAAAGCAGCAGAAGGTTTTTAACTAGTCGTAAAATCAGTGGCAGGAACAGGAGGATATTAATTAGATTAGCGCATTCATGGTCCTGTGATCACCTCTTCTGCTTCCATGATCATCTCTGAGTGATGGAATTAGATCAATTCATCATGTGATAGGCTGTATATTGGGAAACATATGAACACCCAGACTGAGTCATACTGACAGAAACACTAGAAACAGATATGTACAGGCTAGTTTTAAATATGCCTTTGAAACTTCCTAAAAGTTTGAAATCATTTTTATAGCGTTTACTTCCATTCCCCAATAATGGAAGAACACTTCCTAATACAGTTTACAATCCTGTATAAACATCTTTAAAGGGGCATTCCACCAATGTTACCCATGAAGGTCAGTTTACTAACGGCGAGCGTCAGAGCCGGCCCGGACCAATTTGGTGCCCTAGGCATGATTTGAGCCAATTCCACCACCAATCATTGATTCCTACAGACACTGTTTAGCTTTATGTCTTTGAGATTAAGCTCTGCAGTGCACACTTCAAATAATAACTCTATTTCTCAAAATGATGTTGTAGTTTATTCTGCAAACATCTTTCCAACTTTTCCGTAATAAATGTATTTATCATCTATTAGGGTCATGCTGTGGGCAACCCAGAAGATAGGGCCTATCTAATAGGCTGCGACTTCCCGTCGGCCCAGGCTTCACTGGAGGACCGGAAGGAACTCAAATCTGCTGTTTTTGATGACAATAACATGCCTTGGTGAAATATCTAGGCAAGAACATAGATTTATGTTAGTGTAACTGAAAATGCGAAGCTTGACTGCTTTTTTTCCGTTAATAGCGGGCGCTGTGTGCTTTGAGTCCAGGTGCATTTAGGTGCTTCTGAAAGATCTGAATTTCTAGTTTCCAGTGATACCAAACATGTTATTGTAGACTGACTAGAAAATTGTCACGGAGCTTTTGAACACAACTTGCTCTTATATTTACGAAGGATATAATTCTATAACTTTATTATTTAAATCATTTGGACTAAGACGTAGTTTGAACAACATACCGTTGGTCTGAAGGCGGTAGACCTTCTGTTTTCACAACAGTATGACATGCATATCCTCTATAAAGAGATCATTTCCATCACGCTTTATTTGAACTATGCTGCAGGGGTGGAACCGGTACCGGGTCCGTCGGGCTCAAGAGTTGGCCTATTAGTAAAAAAATATAAAAAGTTAAAATTCTATATTTTATAAATTACATTTATCATCAACATAATTGGGAAATGTTAATTAACGTATCTGGTAAGTCACAAAATGTTCCACTGAACCTACTTGCAAATCGTTGGCTAAGGCTGCACTCACCAAATAAAATGCCAGTCGTTCATTTGAATGTTGAAAAGTTGAAACAGAATCAACTTTTGGAGAAACGCAACCAGACGTTGCGCTGTGGCGGCCAATAACGTAACTGGCAATCCAGAGCAGTACAACCCTGCCATGAGGGAACACGACGTTAATCGCCGCTTGGTGTTAATTGGCCATTACGTGACGAACCCACACTGCCGCAAAACCCTGTGTTCTATCGCTGCCACTCCTGATTTGGTGCAAATGCAGCCTAAAAGTCGGGATATCTTGGCCTTTGCTGCGTCGCTCTGACCATAATTAATATGTCTCTTTATAGAAGTACAGTTCTTAATGGCTTTGGTGGCCCTTTAAAGCATCATTCAGTTTAACCCTCTGTTTATCGCAGGGAGTCATCTCTCTCTGCCCTTTCCTTCTATCTCCTTCCTCTCCCTCCTCTTGTCACATCGCAGGAATAAATCTGTTTCCAAACATAATGGAGCCCTCCAGGGGGAGGGGCCTCAGTTTAGTATGCCGCTCTCTGATTGGCTGCCTGGCTTGTTGTCGTATATGATGATAAATCTGGCCCAGGTGTCACCTCCTCGGCAGCAGGTGAGGATTGATGGGATACAGGAGGACTATCCATCATCCTGGGCAGGTGGCACGCTATCGGAATTTTGGAAATCTGTTCCCAATCAGGGTCCCGCAGTGCTCGGTGGGGTTCGCAGCGCTGTTTGGGAGGCGTTACTGGAAATCAATGGCAAGCACTCAAGGTCAATGTACTGTTAGAAAACTCCTTAAGCTCTGACGGATAGATCCTTCCACTCTTTCTCTGCCTCTTTCGCTCTCTCTCACTTTTTCCACGGGTGAATGCGAGGAGACACTGACATCTTCCATCCTCCAGCACCCGGCCCCCCTGTTAAAGGAAAGGTGCTTTTTAGGTGGATGTCATAGTGGCTGTCTGGAGTCATTTGCGACGTAGCCCTTCTCTAGGTGGAGCCAGCGAGTGCCAATCTGGGGCCGAGGCTGGGACTGGGGTTGGGGCCGGGGAGTATCGGAGATCTAATAAAAGCCCAGGGCGCCTGCCTGGCTCCTTATTCTTATAGATTACCTGTAAGTCACCTTGTCCCTGCTACTGTAAGGGTTGGGAGTTAAGCTGCATAAAGGCAGACATTCACCCTCACCTCCTTGGCTGGCTGAAAGTCAATTCAAACTGCAGATCAGAGGAGGAGAAACTTTACTACAAGTCTGCTGCAAGTCGGTGATTCAGCATCCAGTCAAACTGGTTTCAGGTGCAGCCTCTCAAAAACTCCTTTCCCTTTGCTTCCCCTTCGTTTGTCTTCAAATATATTGGCACACAATAATAGAGTTTAACCAGAGCTTGTTACATCAATACTGTACAGCACAACATGTGTTCAGGGTGGTTTTTACTTTTCACTTCAGCTTTTCAGACAGCCATTTGTTTAACACAAAAACTGAAGGAAATGGAGAAGTGCAGAATGTATATGCATTTAAATACACTTCATTTGTTGTTAGGTAGAATTATAAACTTAAGAAACACAAAAGTTGTCTTTGCTTCAAAGCAACTATAATCCAAATGTTTATATTAACAATGGATCAAAAGAGGGTTAGGGTTAGGGCGAGTGAAGCACAGGAGACGAGCTAACATGGCTTAGCATACTGGATCCACTCGGTTACACTCTTCTTCCCGTCATCCTTACTGCAGTCTCTCTCTCTATCTATATACTGTATATATATACAGTATATATATACATAGTATTCACAGTCTTGTCCTCAGAGATACCGACTGGCCAGGGAGCGCAGCGTCAGAGACCGTCCATAGTATCAAAGTCCATATCATATGTGTCTGTAAAGACAACAGGTGTCAATATAAGTAAGGTTTCTTTCTCTAACCTACGTCTCGTATGCCGGCATGAGATAACAGGAGAAGCATAAGATGACAGGAGAAGCATAAGATGACAGGAGAAGCATGAGATAACAGGAGAAGCATAAGATGACAGGAGAAGCATGAGATAACAGGAGAAGCATATGGTTTTTATCATTTTCAGTTAATCTCCTCTCATATAAAGAAAAGAAAAGAAGATTGCAGATGTGTAAAGAAACAGGTTCTATGTTTATTCAGATGAAGTACATTCTGAAGTTCAATTTGTTGTAGGTGCTTGAGAACACATCAGTTAGGGTTAGGGTTAGGGTTAACCACATCGGGTTAACAAGAAAGTGTGGACCAGGAACCTCCACACACACACACACACACACACACACACACACACACACACACACACACACACACACACACACACACACACACAGTAGTAGCTATCTGTCTCCGTACGTTGACCTCATTACCTGTCTGGAGGTCAGCTGCCGGGAAGGTCACAGACCTAACCGACTCTAAGCTCGTATCTTCTTCTCCTACCTTTTACCTTTCATGCTCATTCTTCTTTTATCAACATTCAACTCTCCAATACTGTATTTCATATGTCTGTCTTGTATGTCTAAGTCCATCTTACCGTTACGTCTACTAGTCTTCACATTTGCCACCCTGCCCCTCTATCCCAAGGTGACCCTGCCTCCCAATCCCCACTATCGGTCAGGCTCGGGCCCCTATTAATCCTACTTCATTTGTCCTGCCTCTTCCCTCCACTTTCGGAGGAATTTATGACAGTACCTTAAATGCTAATGGAGTCTAATCTGTGGAGAGCTTGGCTCTTTTCTAAAGACTCCTATCACTCTTTGTGCCACATGCACACAATGAGTCCACACATACAGGGACCGAGCCGGACTGGTATTAAGAGAAAGTTCCCTCGGTGAATAGACAGCACGTGTCCATTCAAATGTATTTCCACCCAGGAAATCATGTCCTCTTTGTGGAATAGTGAAAATAATATTTTATAGTCTAGCTTCAAAAGATGAATCCTCTATCAGAGTTCAACGGCTCGGGGTAAGAGTCACTGCAGTGAACTGGAGAGATTCATTTTGGGCTGGGTTAATTCACTTGGAGTGAGTATGCGTCTGTCCGCCGTCTGTCCGTCTGTCACTGTGACAATTAACGTGGAAACTCCTCGAGAATGTTTAGCCTCACTCGAGGATAAAACCTGTGAAAAAGAAGTGCTTCCTTTGGAAAATGTGTGTTTATAAGGGAGAGGATAAAACTGGACAATTTTCTGCCTCACTAGTTTATTCAATGCAGGGCTAAAATAATGCACATTTTAAATGGATGTAATTACTAGTTATCACTGGCAGTTACTCCAAGTCACTTTGTGCTGGGATAGAGTGAAGGGGATTTCTCCTCAACACTGGAAGCTATATACCAAACACACAATGGTCCTGTGAGGGGAACAATGTGACCTCCGTTCAGCACACAGATCCTCTCCGTTTGACCGGAGGGAGTCCACGGTGAAGGACTGTTAAGATGCTGGACGTATGTGCACGTGCCTCATCACAGACCGCGAGCCGTGATCTCCACATAATGACGTGTTAATTAATGAAGCATTAGTCTCTTCTACATATCTATATAATGTCCTAATCTGTTCTAATCCAAATGGCTTCATAATGAAGGTAATGGAGACACACACACCTCATTACTACAGCAATACTATACAGTATAAATACAGCACATTCAATAGGAAATGTATAACCTAATTGTCTGGTAATTCTTCATTCAGATTTTTACAATATAAAATAAAGACATCAAATTAGGGATGCAGTGATGTGACTGTTTCAGTCCTGATAGCGATACCTGGATTAATCAGCTGTATGCCTCGCTGTGTGGAAGTGACTGGGTTAGAGAAGGGCAATATCAGCTTTGTAAAACAAAATGTAACAAACACACTGATATAAATGGATTTAATTGTTCTTTATTTTTAAAATAATAAATCGTACACCAGAAACTTAAATTAACAGGAATCACTATTCAAGTGTGAACCTTTTTAATGTACAACAAATTAGTCAAACGTTAAACGGGAATCAAATTTCCAGTCTATAATGTATATAGTATATAAACCTAGAATTAAATTCAATAGATTGAGTATTTGAGTCCGGTATCTGTATCGGGTCATCCCTTCATAAAATACACTAAATCATTTGCCAGATTTAACCACTCTAAAAACACATCTGCAACTTATTCTATAATACTTACTGGTATGAAATGTGGCTTACCTTGAATGTCACATGCTAAACAATATTGTATATTTAGACATTTAGAAGGGATTCAGACGAATCGGCCTTAATAATCAACCCGGTATAATTACATCCATAACATCAATGGAGAAAAATCATATTGGAATGCACTGAGGCGTGTGTGTGGGATTGTGTTTGTGCAGGGTGTGTGTGTGTGTGTGTGTGTGTGTGTGTGAGTGCACGTCCATGCACGTGTTAATTCTGTGCTGGTCACTGGAGTAAGCCACGCTAGAGAAGGCAAAGCTGTGATTGCGTTGAGCGCTGTGCTGCGACCGACAGACTTAATAGCGGCCCGCTGGGCTGAGATCAGCTATTAAGATAAACCTAAACTTAGTTTAATTCCGGGGCAGAATTACGCTCAGACCTGGCCTGCATTTGCATTCATGGAAATTTCATTAAAAGACTAATTTTGGTAAAGATTTGGGTCCTCTTGTTATTTCTGAAGGCAGGACATTGTCATTTGCATGAATGCATTATGTATGAGAAGCAGTGTGACATCAAGACACACCTTTTTATTTCAAGCCCTGTTTTATTTCCATGAGAGAGGAAGGAGAGGCGGCATGATCCAGTATCATGTGCAGGCCACATCTATTACACACCTTGTCAGCCGTGCTCTCTTTGTGGTCCTGACCTCTTTGAAAACGCCCGTGTGTGGTACAACTGTTGGTTCATTTATCTGAATATGAATTGAAGCGGGTCATTGACGGAGGAACGCCGGCCTGTGAGCCTTCAGTGAGGCTTCAGTGATCGGAGCGTAATAAAGCTGGTCATCCTACGGTTAAAACGCAGCCTGACAGTGAGCTATTGTTTCCTGGAACTGTGGCTACCCATAAGGCAGTTCTATTCTCATAATCACCACACATAATGGATGATATGGGTCAACGTGGAGGTGGGGTATTTTTCATGCTCACTTTTAGCCAGCCAGCCTATTCTTTTATAGAACCTCTTCATGAGCGAGTTGGAACATCGCTGAATCTCACACTGCATTTCTTCCTGTTTTACCCTTGGTTTGACTTGTTTACCTGAAAACGTCAGGCGGGGGGGGGAGGTCACGCTCCAGGAAACAACAGCGGTAACAAGTTTTACAAGACTACAGTACAGTGCTCTAAAGTGATTCTCCTAACTGAATTTAAAGGAGAAATAAGAGAAATGTTTTTCTTTTTTTTATTATATTACGAATAATATATAGAACATACAGTGAGACAACATATAACATATACAGCACATACATAATTCATATAAACAAAGCTCCCCCTGGTTACCAATCTAGATACGTGTACACCACGAGGTGGGCATGTCTGCCCAGAACAAATACAAATACCAAACAATACCTACACACAGATAATGTATTACATAATGATTAGGGCTGTCAAAGTCAACGTCATAATAACGCGTCAACGCCATAATAACGCGTTAACGTGCTAATAACGCGTCAACGTGATAGTAACGCGTCAATGTCATAATAGCGCGTCAACGTCATAATAGCGCGTCAACGTGATAATAACGCGTCAACGTCATAATAACGCGTCAACGTCATAATAACGCGTCAACGTGATAATAACGCGTCAACGTGATAATAACGCGTCAACGTGATAATAACGCGTCAACGTCATAATAACGCGTCAACGTCATAATAACGCGTCAACGTGATAATAACGCGCCAACGTCATAATAACGCGTCAACGTGATAATAACGCGCCAACGTCATAATAACGCGCCAACGTGATAATAACGCGCCAACGTCATAATAACGCGTCAACGTCATAATAACGCGTCAACGTGATAATAACGCGTCAACGTCATAATAACGCGTCAACGTCATAATAACGCGTCAACGTCATAATAACGCGTCAACGTGATAATAACACGCCAACGTGATAATAACACGTCAACGTCATAATAACGCGTCAACGTGATAATAACGCGTCAACGTGATAATAACGCGTCAACGTCATAATAACGCGTCAACGTGATAATAACGCGTCAACGTGATAATAACGCGTCAACGTGATAATAACGCGTCAACGTCATAATAACGCGTCAACGTCATAATAACGCGTCAACGTGATAATAACACGCCAACGTGATAATAACACGTCAACGTCATAATAACGCGTCAACGTGATAATAACGCGTCAACGTGATAATAACGCGTCAACGTCATAATAACGCGTCAACGTCATAATAACGCGTCAACGTGATAATAACGCGTCAACGTCATAATAACGCGTCAACGTCATAATAACGCGTCAACGTCATAATAACGCGTCAACGTGATAATAACACGCCAACGTGATAATAACACGTCAACGTCATAATAACGCGTCAACGTGATAATAACGCGTCAACGTGATAATAACGCGTCAACGTCATAATAACGCGTCAACGTCATAATAACGCGTCAACGTGATAATAACGCGTCAACGTCATAATAACGCGTCAACGTCATAATAACGCGTCAACGTCATAATAACGCGTCAACGTGATAATAACACGCCAACGTGATAATAACACGTCAACGTCATAATAACGCGTCAACGTGATAATAACGCGTCAACGTGATAATAACGCGTCAACGTCATAATAACGCGTCAACGTCATAATAACGCGTCAACGTGATAATAACGCGTCAACGTCATAATAACGCGTCAACGTCATAATAACGCGTCAACGTCATAATAACGCGTCAACGTGATAATAACACGCCAACGTGATAATAACACGTCAACGTCATAATAACGCGTCAACGTGATAATAACGCGTCAACGTGATAATAACGCGTCAACGTCATAATAACGCGTCAACGTCATAATAACGCGTCAACGTGATAATAACGCGTCAACGTCATAATAACGCGTCAACGTGATAATAACACGCCAACGTGATAATAACACGTCAACGTGATAATAACACGGTAATGCCACTCATTTCTTTAACAAATGAACACAATCGATCTTTCAGAGGATGTAGCGGCTCAGTTTTAAAGCTAGAGTGAAGATTCTGGTTTCATATGAAACTATAGACGCTGATGAATCCATCGGTACCAACATGTCACACTAAGGAGGCTAAATCACACTCCACACTTAAAACTGTCATGTCCATGTTCAAAGGAGTCCCTTGACCTCTGACCTCCAGATCAGTGAATGTAAATGGGTTCTCTGGGTACCCACGAGTCTCCCCTTTACAGACATGCCCACTTTATGATCATCACATGCAGTTTGGGGCAAGTCATAGTCAAGTCAGCACACTGACACACTGACAGCTGTTGTTGCTGTTGGGCTGCAGTTTGACATGTTCTGATGGGAGCAGATTGTTTTATGCTAAATGCAGTACCTGTGAGGGTTTCTGGATCAATACCTGTTATTGATCTGTGTTGTTCATTGATTTATAATTATAAATATATACATACATTTACATAAAGCAGCATATTAGTCCACTCCCATGTTGATAAGAGGATTAAATACTGGATTAATCTCCCTTTAGGGTTCATTTAGAACAGATAAAACAAGTGTGATTCATTTGTGATTAATCATGATTAAATATTTTAATCGATTGACAGCCCTAATAATAATGCACACACTCATGCTTACACACAAACACAGAAATGCTTTTTAAAGGACTCAAAACACAAGACACATTTCTGCTGATTAAGAATATATGGGGGGGGGGGGGCACGTGAGCAACAAAACCCTTGTTATGTTTTCATGTACGTTTCCATATTAAGCCATGCATTTATAACGGCATATTGAATGTAAAACTCCATAAACCATATGGCGTTTTTATTTGTTTTCTAGTGCAGGTTTACAGCAACAAATAAAAGCAAATGTATAGGAGTTTTATGACAAAGGAAATTACACAAGACTTTTCACTGCACCCTGATGACTGAGGGACGTAAATGTGACAATCAGCAGCAGAGAAATGCAGCCTCACCA
Source organism: Helicolenus hilgendorfi (assembly GCA_916700815.1). NCBI lineage: Eukaryota > Metazoa > Chordata > Actinopteri > Perciformes > Sebastidae > Helicolenus > Helicolenus hilgendorfi. Next base: position 10,532 of record CAKALG010042158.1, read on the forward strand.
CCCCACATCTATTCATCTGCATTAGAAGACATATTGTTCATGCTTAAATCCATTTCATTGTCATGTTGAGACTATAAGAGAATCCTATTCATGCAGAAGTAAACGTATCAGATCCAGTGTGTTGTATGTCCACACACAGAACACCTGCAGCCTCCTGCTCCCTAAATCCACACTGTAACCCTGTCAGGGGCTTTAGTGAACGTGTTTACAGCGCTGCACGGCCACTGATCATCAAGTAGCCTCTTTTCCCCCCAGCTCCATCTCAACCGCCTTAAACTTTAATAGTGGACAGTTAAATATTAATAACTGATATCAGTGGGGGCTGCTTTACTGTTTTGGCAGCAGTACAACGTTAGACCGCCCGAGCTCCATAACTGCTGCGCTGGTCCTGCTCCAAAGAACGCACACACACTCTGGGCACACATGCACACACACCAACACACTATAGGCACACATGCACACACACCAACACACTCTAGGCACACATGCACACACACCAACACACTCTAGGCACACATGCACACACACCAACACACTATAGGCACACATGCACACACACCAACACACTCTAGGCACACATGCACACACACCAACACACTCTAGGCACACATGCACACACACCAACACACTATAGGCACACATGCACACACACCAACACACTATAGGCACACATGCACACACAC
>CAKALG010042159.1:0-26695 GCA_916700815.1 Helicolenus hilgendorfi
TGCACGCCTAATTAAGCATAATGGCCACAGGAAGCCAATGATTTCACACAAATCTCCTGTCAAAATATGAAGTAGTTTATATCTACAGTGATCAATCAAGGCCCCTCGTTTTACTATGAATACATAAACACACAGAGTAAATCATCATGGCGGTATTTCTGATATCACTCAGCATGGTAAAGACAGTTTGGCTGGTGGCTGTCTGTGCTGCTGGAAGGACGGTTGGTTGTGAAGCCGGTGACAGCCGTAACGGAGGTCAGAGTGGGTTTGGATTGTATGGCTGTGCGTCTCAGTAGCATTCAAGCACTGCTGACATCTTTCTTTTAGTCTGACTTTCAGGTCAGCCACTCTCAACAACCCCAACTCCAGCAGCAGCACCATGCTCTGATAAACCCACTGTGGACTACCTGCCCATCACCAAACAGCTCACAGACAATGTCAGAGACTGTACTGGGGTGAAAAGTTTAATATTTAGCAGCTAAAGAGTTTTCTCAGGAGTTGGTGACCAAATGGAACTAAAAGGAGAGTAAATTACAGACGTCCATCAGACACACGTTTTCAAATGAACGGTAATGTTTCTCTGTGTCTGCTGAATGTTTAAAGGACCAATATGTAATACTATTTTTACTGTAACAAATCATAAAATGATGACCTGAGAAGCCTCGGTTCATCTCTCTTTGGTCTGTGTGCAGCTGGGTTATCAAGGCGGCGAGTATTTGAGACACAGAGCCGGTGAAGTGATTCCAACTACCACTGCTGGCCACAGGCTAACATGGTTGTGTCTAGAAGGTAACCCTCAAATTGCGAAAACTTGCGCTAACTGCCATCAGTCACACCGGAGGAGCAGACGGGCCACGGCTCCAATGTTTTTGGACCGCTGTTATCCATTTAAAAAATAGCTATATTGTTCATTTAAACAGGTAACTATTTCTATAGTAATAATGTTAAAATTAGGGCTGTCAATCGATAAGAAATATTTAATCGTGATTAATCGCAATTTAATTGCACATTTTTTTGATCTGTTCAAAATGTAACCTATGACTTGCCCCAAACTGCATGTGATTATCATAAAGTGGGCATGTCTGTAAATGTGAGACTCGTGGGTACCCATAGAACCCATTTTCATTCACATATCTTGAGGTCAGAGGTCAAGGGATCCCTTTGAAAAATGACCATGACAGTTTTTCCTCGCCAAAATTTAGCGTAATTTGGAATGTCATTGAGCCTCTTTCACAACAAGGTTTAGGGTTAGGGTAGGTATGGTAGTACGACCTAGTTGGTACCAATGGATTCTTTAGGTTTTTTTCTAGTTTCATATGATGCCAGTATCTTCACTCTAGCTTTAAAACTGAGCCAGCTGCAACATCAAAATCACAAGTTGCGTGAATGTGTTAACAAAATTAGTTGCGTTAAAACAAATTTGCATTAATGCGTTAACGCGTTAACTTTGACAGTTAAAATGTGATATGTCAAAGCTGTGTTTCTGTCTGCTTGTTTTACAGATCTCTTGTCCCCCCCCTAGTGACCAAAAATAAATGAATCCACCTTTTAAATCCAAGCATGTCTTCCAAAAGATTGTGATTTCAAAAGAGACGGAGGGAATGTACAATACAACACATAACAGGGTGCTCCTGATCACATCATCAGTAGTTCTGACAGAGGAACAGAACAGCGGAATATCTAGATAATGGACTCCTCATCTCTCTCTCTCTCTCTTTTACAAACCTGATTTCAGGGGAAGAAAAGAGTACTTCCTCTCTGCAGTGTTTGCATAATATCTGCCTAGCTTCCCCTGCTAATGAATGCACAACAGTAGGCTTAAATACAGAAGTTAAGCTGGCAAGGAAGGAAAAGCTGAGCAGGGCAGAAACTCAGCTAAGAAAGAATTAACACCAACCCATTTACTCATACAAATGCCTCACTTTGTTATGCATCAGAGTTGAGGCAGTTCACCCTTGGCTGTACTCTCTGTTGGGCATTTAGCGAACATCACAGATAATGGCAGCACTTACAAGACAATAAGGACTCGGGCCAGGCGGTCTGCATGAATTAAAGTCGCGTTAAGTACGATTTTCACCGCCGTAATGTATCTGCGCAGGGTTGAAAGGGGTGGTTGATCAATACCGCTGACATGGCAATTAATTCCGCGCGGTGCTTTCAGAGAGATTTCTCACCGTGGAACGAACCTGCACACAATTCAGACTGCTCAAGGATGATGAGTGACCAGCATTGAGGCCAATGTGGATTTCCATGTAAAACTACAAATTACAAAGCAATTCCAGGAATAATAATGGTAACGTACTATTACCTCTTTGTCGTTTTGCTAAATGACGCTATTACTGCTATTAAAGGGGCAGTAGTCAGTATATTTTTGGCATCATTGGGCAAAAAATCCATTGTAACCTTTCAGCATATTGTAATTCAAGTGTTCTGAGAGAAAACTAGACTTCTGCACCTCCTCATGGATCTGTTTTCAGGCTTTAGAAAAATCTAGCTCGTGACGGGAGACTGTGACCGTTCTATTGGCTGTGCTCCGGTCATGTGACCGGAACTTGGCGTTCCTTTAAGCCATCTCAATATGGATGTTGCGTTTCAAACTTTCTCATTTTACAGCTAAACTGTGCCCAACATTTCAGGAGATAAATAGGCATTAACGTAAGATAATATTGATTCATATTTGATCAGCGCTGTCTAGTTTTCGCGTGTGATTGACAGCTGCTCAGACCTCAGATCAGCTCTTACTGCTTGTTTTCCTCCGGTCTGTGAAATCTTGCAGATGCCGTTAGGAGCACCGGAGGAGACAGAGGCACATGATTTTTGTTCAGGTTACCTGTTTCATGTACTACTGTCAGGATATAGCGACCGTTTTATAAAAATCACTTTTTTTTTTTAATCATATTTGCTCCTATCTCGCCTACTTCAGCTTTAAAGGGCCACTTTTAGCTGCTACGCAAACTGTTGCTGGGTTACATGGAGTTACTTTAAATGTGTTTCATTAAAAAACAGTAAGTGGAAGGTATTCTTGGCAATAACTTCTAAATCTCTCCAATTACTCTTAAATCACTTTGCCATATTGGAGATATACAGCAGGTGCCACCGTGTATAAAAAGAGACAGTGATAAATAGAAAATTTCACTGAAATTATGCTCGATAACAATAATACTGTGGCCTTATTCTGCACAAGTACCTTGATGTTTGCATTCAGTTCGGGTGCTGTGATACCTGTCACTCCTCGCAGATGTTATCTGCAATCAAACTAAGCCTGCCAGTGAACTTCAGTGACCGTAATTCATTGCACCTATAGCTGTCGTGCATCTTCGGAGAGACAGTTTGAAATGTTGCCTCCATAACCAGATGGCAGCGGGGAGACTGAGCTAACACTAAGGTGCCATTAGTTTATGTTAGACAGGGAGGCTGAAAAAACATGAGCAAACTGACAACCACATTTTTTCTGCGCCACATTTTCGAGATGTAAAACAGCTGTCGGTATTTAAATCACCCTCCGAGATTCTCGCTTTCACTTTAAATCACTATTTATCGTGGTTTTACTCTAGTCATTATTTCCAGGCAGCAAAATGCAACTACATTATTTGTGTACATGGTTATCCATTACTGAACGGCCCTGCTTAATGCCACCGAGAGGATCCCTGTCTCAAGAGTCGGACTGATCTCTTAAAAGCATGTTCTATAATCCTAATCCAAATTCACATTTTTATAAATATCCACAAGTAAGAGGCTGCCTTGAAAGACTCGCCAAAGCTCTATTCTACGCTCCTGCTTTGCTTCATACATATGATGGATTATATACTCGGGTTGACTAAACATAAGCGTGTCATGAATGTGCACCTGGTTTAAATGATGGAGGTGACAGATTATGTTGCTACCAACCAAGAAGGGACTGAGAGTGAAGTAAGAGTGACCTAAACTCTGAGTGTGAAGATCATTTGAGAATCATATTCACAAGTTTCCGCCTGTCACCTTTCATCTACTTATCATCACACAGATTGCTTTATTGAACTAGGATGAAGGAGTAGTACTCCACCTGAAAAACACCTGCGCTTGTTTGGCGCCAGCACCAAATCACCTATGCTTACTTTTTCCTTACAATCGACCTCATTTGGTTGTGTAGGGCTGTCGCAATAACCGTAATATTGACAAGCCAACCGCAGGACATGGCAACAACCACCACAACCACTATGACCACATTTTTTTAATTCTTTGAAAGGGGAACGCCGTGTTTTTTTCTGGTTGCTGAGAGTTTAAAAAATGTTCAACATTGGGTAAACCTCCACAATGACCAACCGTCACATCACTACATGTAGGCTACAAGGGCTGAACAACAACAACAATGGAGGAGAAATTAATACACATAGACCGGCAGGGCCGTCCTCTCTCCCTATGTGTTTCAGCCTTCCCTTCATCCAGAGCTAGTACTCTACCTTGTGCCAACATTTTGATATTCCGTATCATAGCAATCAAAGTGCAGCTGAAAAAAAAACTCTGTGCCTCATTGCCCTTCTGTGTTCTGCATTTAACAATAAGTATTTAAAGGACCCATATTATTCTCATTTTCAGGATCATACTTGTATTTTGTGTTTCTACTAGAACATGTTTACATGCTTTAATGTTCAAAAAACCTTTATTTTCCTCAACTGTCGGCCTGAATATGCCTGTATTTACCCTCTGTATTAAACGCTCTGTTTTAGCGCATTTCGATGGAATTGCAAAGCAATTGCAACAGAATTGTGTTACTAGGCAACAGCTTGGGTCCATGTGTACTTCCTGTCAGCTGATGACATTGACATACACTGTAACCAAGAATAAACTGGGACACATTTAGAATGTTTATGTTTAAATCTGTGTAAAGGGTCTAAATATTGTTTATTTGTGACATCACAAATGGACAGAGATCCTGACAGCTTGTTTCAAATGCAGAGTTTCTGAATCCGGGCTGTGTGTATTTCCGTGGATTGAGCGTTTCAATACTTTCACAGTATTTATATAGCACTTAAGCCTGCTTTATAATAAAAAAACATGAAAATCTCACTTTTTTTTATAATATTGGACCTTTAACTTGTTTTAAATCTGTCATCTTTGTCATTTAAAAAGCAACAATATACCTAATAATAGCTTAAAAATTGAATTTTATCATGTAAACATAGTTGTGCAAACAGGTTTAGTATGTTATTGATTTGCTCTATTAAATTTTGTTAACACATATTTAGAGTTTACATTAATGTCAAGATGTTCTGTTATCACATATTGTCAGCTACTGCCGGTATCAGATATTTCAACTGGTCGGCGCTGTTCAGGCAGGTGGTAGTTTTGTGGGTGGAGAAATAAGAAAAGGGGGAGATGAAGAAAAAAAGGAAGAGGAGGGGCAGTTCTGGCGGGGGGAATGGTGGAGAGTGGAATGGCCGGATTTTGCCGTGTTCGGGAGTTCACTAAAGTTATGAGGAAAATCCAGGACTTGTTGGACTGCTTTACTCTTTCACACACACCCACGTCACTTACAATAGCCTAACAATAAAATGTATTCATATAGCTCTAAAATCAGGATAAACAAGTTAATAAAAAAAAAAAGCAATAATACTGCATATATCAGAAGAAAGGTGGAAGTAGCATAATTAGCATAGAATAGAATAGAATAGAAGAGAATAGTGTCCACAAAGGTGTAAAGTTGTCTTTGGCCGAGCCAGCAGTTTATTAAAGGTACTGTTGGTTGTGCTGTTCAAATATATTTTTATTTACATACATTCATATTTGATGAAATCTCATAACACCCTGAGTGCAATCAATAAATCAAATGCTATGACAAAAATAGAAAAAAAATCTGGCATCTGTGTCTGTAATAAGCCAGTTCTATCATTTCATCCCTGCCTGCCTACCTGCGTGCACTGTGCACTCTGCCCGTGCACTCATTGTGCATCACCGGAGTCTTTCAGAAGCTGTTGGTTTGACAGCTGTGGGTGCTAACAATAGCCATGTTGGTTGTTTACGTTCATTATGATAATTCTGGGGGGGAAGACCTAAAGGGACGGGCTGTCAGTGTTGCCGACTTCACGACTTTCTCGCTAGATTTAAGGACTTTTGGAGCTAGCTAGCAGCTAATGCTGCTACAGTATCTACTATCATGGAAATAGAGAACTGGGCTGGGCTTTTCTGGTTGGAAATTTTTTTTTTAAATCAAGGGGGCTCCTGTTAGTTTCTCAACATTACCAACCCTAGCTTTAATCAAACCGGCAAGAGAGGAGGCGCATCAGAAAACGCTGATAATTATAATTTTTTTGGAACAATTTTGGGAGACAATGGCAAACAATGCTCCTCTTGCAATTGTAGTGCCAGACCAGAAACAAACATACAGATAATTAGCACCTCAGCTTTAAAGAGCATTTCAGATTATTGTTTTGGTTTTTTACGGCACGCAACTTTACCGTTTTTGTTCCCTCTCACGGCTCTCATCGGTGCCGTTCACAGACACAAAAGATATTCATTGAAATCATTCTAAAAAGCCAGTTGCACCCTGCATACTCTGCACCAACAGCAGATGGAGACTGGTGAACAAAGTGGAGCATTTACATGTAGTAGCTAAAGAGCTAGATATTTCTCTCATGAGTTATGAGAGCAAAAAAAAAGAGCTATAGGGAGAGTGATTATCGGACTTACAGTGCATTCATCAGGTGGACACAAACACAACTCCAAATGAATGTTAATGCTGTTCTGTGTCTTCTGTATTCTTGCTAACAAGTTTGCCATAACAACTCGACAGGAATATATATGTTTTATATATATAAAGAATATATTCCTGCTTGGATGTGGGTGCTGAGTGTGAATAAGCGTATGTGTATAGATGCATTTATGTGGAAACAGTCCAGTTAAAGGACAAATAAAGAATAAATAAAAACAATCACAAGAATAAACAGTTCTCTTTGTGCGGGGAGTTTTTTCCATTTCTTTTTGTTATGCAAAAAAAAAAAAAAAAATCCATTTCTAGATAACAACTAAATATAAAATGAAAAGAATAAAACCACATTCGTCTCACTGCCTCTTTTTCGACTGAATCAGTGTGTGGCAAACATTAACTGGCTGTTCACGCCACGTCTGGATGATTTTATCTATTTTCATCTGAGGAAGAGTCGTGGGGGCATGAACCTATCAGAGCGGCGACAAGGGGAGGAAGAGGGACGCCCTTGGCAGCTGGATGTGAGGAGCTTTCATAACCGAGGGTGGTGCAGGACGCTCCACTCACTCTATCTGAATCCATTACCGAGACGCAGCTGACGACACCGTTTTTTTCTCCAAACTCTGCTGTTTCACTGACAAGATGAAGTTTACTGATGAGAGGCGCGATAGCGGTGGAAATACCCCGTGACCCACGCCGCTGTGATAATGCATCAGATAGGGTCATGATGCGAATTCATTTTTATCAGGAAGATTGAGAAGATGTCACTCGTTGATCCAGAGTTAAATTTCCCCATTACGTTCAAGTCAACAGTTCTGCCTCCACTGCAGTACAATGGAGAGGAATGGAATTTAGTTTATAGCTCACGGCACTGAAATAATCAAAAGCAATGTGTCTCTCCAGAATCAATGCCCCCATCTTTATAGTATACACATATAGTGTTTTGCAGCAGAAAATAATTTTCACCAGCATATTATGTCCTCTGGCATCCACAAGTGCTGATGAAAAAGGACAATAATCCTTGTAGTTTATGGTCAACAGGGTTCTTTTATGGAGTAGAAAGCTCCAATAAATGGAGGTTAAAGGGGACATATCACTCTCATTTTCAGGTTCATGCATGGGTTGCTACTAGAAAATGTTTACACGCTTTACTGTTCAAAAAACACATTTTCCTCATCCTGTCTGTCTGAATATAAATCTGTATTCACCCTCTGTCCGAAACGCTCCGTTTTAGCGCCTGTCTCTTTAAGACCTCCTCCTGAAAAAGCTGTTGTTGTGGGCGAAATATTCTAATGAGCCCGCATGTGACATAGGAAGGGGAGCCAAATCTGAATGGCTTGTTGAATCACGTTTTCTGATCCAGGCAGCCCACAACAAAGATGACTGTTGACTTATTTCATAGTTGGTACGCTCTTCAGATACCCAAATATATGAGTACACTTAAAAAAATAGTTTTTCATTATATGTCCCCTTTAAGAGAAAAATTGTGAGAAAACAAGCTTTTTCAAATATCTTTTTTTTATATTTAAAATGAACTCAGATAAATCCATGATTTTTTTTTTTTTTTAATTAGTAACTGAAAACAATGAACCCTAGTCTTTGTTTGTTTATTGGCCACCATTCCAATGGAGTGATACCTCTAGACACAGATTCAAAACTAGCTTCATCACACAAACAGAGAGATGACATCTCATTGTGTCCCTTCAAAGATACTCAGCATAAATAGCATAAATAACAAGCAAAAAAAGCCTTAAAAATATGACTCTGAATACTAGACCTGTCACTATCGCCCTGACAGACAGCACATGGAAGACACGGAGGACGGATGAGAGGTGAGGAATAGACGGGTGACGAGAGAAGAAAGAAGAGAAGAGAGACGATGGAAGTGACAGCTGAGGAAGCTGCACTAAAAGAGGCTGCGGATGTAAAGTGAATTTGGATATGCATGTTGTGTCACATGCAGGTGGAGGCCCCGTCAGGCGAACCAGCAGCTGGCGGTAAAGGCAGTTGAAGAGAACAGAAACCATCAGAACATCCTCTGAGGAGATCGGCTGCTGTTTCATTTCTTTCACTTTGTCAACACACAGACATCTCAACCCACTAACCTGTGTTTCTGCCTCCGTGACCTCTGGTTTAACCTTTTTAGCTACGCTGGCGGCGCAGCTCTAATTAATTACAGCTAATTAGACAGAGTTGGCAGAAGTATTCAGGTTTTTTTTAAGACTTCCACTGTAAAAATCACAATCAAAGTCCTGTAGAAAAGTCTTTATATCATTGGAAAAATTTAATTAAAGTATAAAACTGAAAGTCCTCACAATGCAGCAAAAATGGACTTTGTCAGTGTTACAGTAGTATACATTATACGATTGAATTAATATCATTGATGCAGTAACAAGTAAGCAGCAGTGTAATGTTTTATCCTGCTGCAGCAGATTTACAAATTTGATATACAGTACCGTTGGGTACTTTTATCAACTACATATATAATAATAGATTGTATTTTATATATGCCTTCTAATCAATTAAAACATTTAATCCTGATTAATTGCATGATTGTACATAATTAATGTACCTTAAAGGGAGATTTGTCAAGTATTTAATACTCTTATCAACATGGGAGTGAGCAAATATGCTGCTTAATGCAAATGTATGTATATATTTATTATTGGAAATCTATAACAACACAAAACAATGACAGATATTGTCCATAAACCCTCACAGGTACTGCATTTAACATACAAAACATGCTCAAATCATAACATGGCAAACTGCAGCCCAACAGGCAACAACAGCTGTCAGTGTGTCAGTGTGCTGACTTGATTTCCCCCAAACTGCATGTGATTATCATAAAGGGGAGACTCGTGGGTACCCATAAAACCCATTTTCATTCAGGTATCTTGAGGTCAGAGGTCAAGGGACCCCTTTGAAAATTGCAGTTTTTTTCCGTGCCAAAATTTAGTGCAAGTTTGGAACAATTATTTCGCCTCCTTCGACCTATGACATAGTTGGTACCAATAGATTCCTTAGGTTTTCTGGTTTCATATGATGATGATGAGCCCGCTACAACCTAAAAATCCTGAGTTGAGTTAATGCACTGAAGAAGTTAGTGCTGTTAAAAAAATTAGTATCAAAGCGTTATTATCACGTTAACTTTGACAGCCCTGATTTTATATGATCGTTGTAAGTTTAACAATAACGTGTGTGTTATTTACTCATTTATTTTTATCACTGACATGCACACTATAATATTAACCGTCTGTTCCTTCCTATTTCTGGCTGCTTTCTTGGTGGAAAATGAACGTCTCTGACTCTCCCTTTGATGAGCTCTGTGTGTGTGTGTGTGTGTGTGTGTGTGTGTGAGAGAGAGAGACCCTCTAAATGTCCTGCCCTGGCAGAAACATTGCACTAATTAGCTGAAGAAACCTGGATATCAGATTCTAATAAACAACTGGTTGTTTTCTCCGTATCTTTGTTTAAGTGTTCTCTATTGATATGAAAGCAGAAATAATAAATTAAGTCATAGATCATATCCTGACTGACTGTGACATACTGTAGCAACTTGGACAAAGTGACAACAACAACAACAAAAAGTCAATAACTATTAGTTGACACATTTATAAAATGACTTATGATCCATATCTCTGTCCATCAGTTCATTAACGCATGGCAGGAATGATTGATTAGCTGATTGTTATTCAATACTATTATTAAATAATATCACGCATAACTATATTTTTTCAGTAATTACAAAACAGTTACTGGTAGGATGGAGATAGTGTTACTATCATTACATTTCAGCAGATTTTTACTGCAGGGGATTGAATGCAAACTTTTGTCAATATATAGATTATAGCAGAGAATATTATTTTGCCTCGGCTCATTGACTCTTTGCTGTCAGAAAAACACCAGTATGTTTAAGAGCAGGAATATAATAAAATCAGATTAAATCAAATCAAATCAAATCACATGTAGAATGTCAGAGGGGGTTGGATGCTTTAAGTTAAGTGGGAAATATAATAAGAATATCACCAATATAAGTTGTATAAGTCAATATTTGTTTACGTTTTGGAAAATTGCCACCATTAAAAGTATGCCAAATTAGTTATTAGCAGTTCCTGTTTGCAATGTACCCATGAATACACAAACCACTATCACCGGATTACTGTGATACTGAAGCAAACTTAAAAATGTGATCAATTTAAGGCAAGTTCTGGAGTCACAAGGTTCGTATTGATTTTTTTATTACTAAGAGCATTTTTTGGAAGTTTATTCAAAGGATAGCATTATCTCTTGAATAAACTAATATAATATATATCCTAATTTGAACTCGGACTCAGAGAAGGAGTAGGATTTTTGGCACTAATTGCAGGTCACATATTGACAATTAACTCTCGATTCAAGTCTTTAAGCAGCCAAGTTCAGATTCAAAGCCGTCAAGTCAAGGTCAAGTTCTCTTGTGACAATAGCTGTCAATCCATTAAAACATTTAACTGTGATTAATCGCATGATTGTCCATAGTCAATCGTGATTAATCGCAAATGAATCACACATTTGTGAGATTTGTCAAGTATTTAATACTCTTGTCAACATTGGAGTGGACAAATATGCTGCTTTATGCAAATGTATGTATATATTTATTGCTGGAAATCAATAAACAACACAAAGCAATGACAGATATTGTCCAGAAACCCTCACAGGTACTGCATTTAGCATAAAAAATATGCTCAAATCATAACATAACAAACTGCAGCCCAACAGGCAACAACAGCTGTCAGTGTGTCAGTGTGCTGACTTGACTATGACTTGCCCCCAAACTGCATGTGATGATCATAAAGTGGGCATGTCTGTAAAGGGGAGACTCGTGGGTACCCATAGAACCCATTTACATTCACATATCTTGAGGTCAGAGGTCAAGGGACCCCTTTGAAAACGGCCATGGCAGTTTTTCCGTGCCAAAATTTAGCGCAAGTGTGGAGCGTTATTTAGCCTCCTTTGCGACAAGCTAGTATGACATGGTTGGTACCAATGGATTCTTTTGTTTTTTTTAGTTTCATATGATGCCAGTATCTTCACTCTAGCTTTGAGCCCACTATAACCTCCGAAAGATCGACATTGCAAGCTGCGTTAATGCGTTAAAGAAATTAGTAGCGTTAAAAATGAATTTACGCTAATGTATTAACGCGTTAACTTTGACACAATAATTATAACGTAACTTATAAGAAGTGGGATGTGAATGTTCTACTCTCCAAGTACAAGTTCCATTACAAATATTAGTAGTAATAAGTAATAGATTACCTTTTTAAAGTAAAATCCACAGCAACGGCTTTGGGTTCGGACTGCAATAGCTTAAGTTTCAAGGTGTTTTCTTAGTCAAGTATTTCCTCTACTTTTCTATCCGTTATTTATGTTTGTGTGTGTAGTGTGTGTAGTGTGTGTGTGTGTGTATGTGTGTGTGTGTGTGTGTGTGTGTGTGTGTGCAGCCTGCAGCCTGCCATAAATCAGTCAGGGCCCACGGATCTGAACTAAAGTGTTTTGGAGCTCGGAGCCTCTGGGCTTTGTGCTTTTCAGTCCCAGTCGAAACCCCGTCTGTTTGAAAACAGGCTTTTTTTTTTTTTTTTTTTTTTACACCACAGCTATGTACCAGGTGAATATCTTTATGCTATTAGCGCGGGTTGCAAATTTAATCAGCTATAATTCAGAGAACGACGAGGGTAACGCGTTTGGCTCCGAGCAAAATGTGTTTTCTTTGAGTTTTCAGTTAGATTGGACGAGGGAGACGGCACCTAGAGACATTAAGCTAACATGAGGTGGTGAGCACGACTTTATTAACAGATAAACCGATGCATTATTTATCATCTACACACACATATCCAGTGTATATTTGATTTCATATTAAGAAAAATACAAATATATCAGGTTAAAGTTGTGATTTTTTGAGTCAACGGAGCCCTGAAGCTTTTGAATTACTTGAAAATGGAGAGCAGTATTCCTGCATAAAACGGAAACTGATCAGTATAATCTATTTTTCCAGTGTGATATGTACTTCAATGCTTTTTGTATTGCAATACAAATGAGTTTTTTTATTTTTTTATTTTGCAGTGTCAACTAATGAATGTCTTCCTTTATGAGTTTGCCAAATTACACTGTATGTTTTACAATGCTCTGCTTGTCTTTCAATTTTTTTAATGGCAGCACCTAGAAATGTGCTGATAGCCAATAACAAATAAGCTATTGTTATCTTACTGCAAACTTGTGTGAGAAAGTCATACATTTAATATTCCAAAAATAAGAAACAAAAGAGTAAGAAGACAGTACGTGTAATGTTACAAATGGTTTGTGAATTATACGACACAATACCCCAAATACACCAAAAACATCTACTGGTGTCTTTTAATCTCAACGCTATAGTGTTTGTGTTTTCGTAGCTGCAGATAATCAAATGAAAATGATACGACAGTGATATTAACAGAGAGATACCGAGGCGTTTGATAGAATATTTCACTAAAACATTAGTGGTTAATGCACAGAGACGTCGTCTCTTGAGTAACTGATGCAAATCTTTTCTTTTTTTTTTTTTACCAAAGCCAGGACATCACATTTATCAAACGCTCCTCTAACTGTGTGGAAAAGCCCATTTCAGCTGATGTGTTCCCACGCGGCAATTACCGAAGGCTTAGCGTGAAAGTGCTTTAATAGGCAGTTTGCCTAATGGTCACTAAATGCAGGCGCACAGCCAAGCTGAAGTTCTCCTTTCTTCACAAGTTCAGGTCTCAATAACTAGCTCATTTCTTTTGTGACAACTTCAAATGATTATTTGATTATTATAAGAAGGGGTATATTTAAGGTGCATTTGCTAGATTGACATGTCTATTTGAGATGCACTATAGCCTCTGTATACTTAACAGTGTATTCTGTATTTATGAGGTTTGCATACATCAATATTTTGAGTAAAAAAAATGGTGTACTTTGGAAATTTCATCTTCATAAGGGTGTGCTTTGGGACAAAAATATTTGAAAACCATGTTTTGTAGGCTGGAGTTTGTTTTACAGCTCATGGAGGTTTACTGTATATGCAACCTGGATGAAGCCTCAGTGAAGCTGAGGTAATGCAGGAAAGTGGCGATCAGCATGGACAACTGTGATCAGCTCATAATAAAAGGCTATTTCATTCATCATCTTTGATTCAGTTTTCATAATGAATTACAATAACAAGAGCTGTTACAATTTTTGGGGGGCTTTAGACAAGTGCTTTAGGCTTTAGAAAAGTGCTTTCTTGAAATCTGTTTTAATAATAATATATTATTATTTAAAATGTAACAGGATATACATAATAACAACATCATGTGCCATAATCAAACAAATCAGATTTAACTTTTTAAAATAACTATGCTAGTTCAAGTGCTATAACAAAAAACTATGTTACCAAGAGAGAAAAAACAAATCACCAATTACAATCAGGCCTACTAGCTAAATGTATGTCCTATGACAATAACCTATGTTGTTTCGGTAAATTTGGAAGAGCTATTAATTGAAACATTGTTGTTATTTTTGTTATTTACATGAGGGGTCAATTAATGGTTAATGTGTACCTGTCTCCGAGAGCAGATCTGAGACACGACAGAGGACAGTGCATCATCGGCGAAGAAGGCCAGCTCGCATAAGTATGTGGCCGGGAATGGTAATAAAATAGAAACAGCACGCTCCGATAGATTGGGGTATTCCTTTGCTACCCGCAACCAGAATGTATCAAGGGACAAGTCTGTAAAGTCCATTTCCAGCGAGCGATCCGTTTTGAGCTCAGCCGGTAAAGTTTAGTCCGTTGGAATCAAAGTAGCGAACACAATTTTGGTAGCGAGGTTGTGCGTGCTAGTTTTTTTTGTTCTAATTTAGTTAGCCTACACAAAATTTTAAAAATATAGGCTACAATTTAGGTGTTTTGTTGTTTTTTAAATAGTATTTGTTAATAAAAAAACAAGTCATACAGTTTGGGAAGCACTGCACTATAGGTCAGTGGATTCCCAACATGGAGTCGAGACCTCCCAGAGGGTCTCGTAATAAATCTAAATTTATTCAAATTATTTTATGCCTTTTTTATTATTGTGACATACTGGACACTTTCACAATGTCAGACTTTTATAAATTACACAATCTAAGAAGGAAAAAATACTTTTTGGTTAAAATGCTCTCAACATGAGGCCATACAAGTAGCGCTAAAACGTCTGGTAACCACTAGTGTGTGATGCATCCATGTTTTTCTCCTGTATACATGTGTTCTATTGTTTTCTGCTGTCCAAATGCAAACAGCAGCCATGAGGCCTGTATATCTCTACTTTCCTGCTTTGAGCCAAGCGTCCCCTCACACATCTTCCTGTCTTACATTCATCTAAATGCTACGGAGAACAACCCGGCGAGCATACAGCGAGACGGAGCAAAAGAAAAAGGGGCAATAAAACCATAAAACACTGATAAGACAGAACCAAACCAGACACACTCTGGATGATAGGAGCTCATTTTAACTGAGCCAGAGTGGTCTTCAACCACATTCCTCAGTGGACCCTGCTGCTGGCTCCTCTTGAGAAGCTGTCAAGCCATAAAACACATAAGAACACGTGATTGTTTCTTCCCACTCTCTCCCCAAAGACTCCGAAAATATTAGCAGCAGAGCGCCAGAACAGGTTTTTAGTATTGTGAGGCAAGTTTACATCTCATATCAACTCAGAGAGAGCGAGTCTTTATAAGCAGAGTGAAAGTCAAGTCAATACCAATGCGATGCCACGGTGAGTAAAAAACAAATGAAAAACAATAAACCCTGTACTTACATCCAACCAACATCCACTCCTTTATTACTGTTTGCATACTGCTTTTTGTTAGGAAGTTAAACAGCTCATAATTCCCTCTCTATGACCTATTTTTTATTGCTGTGAAAACATCTCCTTCAAAACAACTGGATTTATTCAAGTTTCTCACCAACAACTACATTTTACAAGATTACATTTGAACACATCATGACAATTTATCTTTGCCCAACGCATCATAATGTAAATCAATGGCACCTCCCGTGAACGTTAGCTGTTAACTCCATGCATGACTGTGGTGCTTACTGGCTGCTAACAGCTAACGGTAACTAGATCTCGTCCTGCTGATTTTAACACAGATGTGTTGTTCATCAATGTAGCATTATCAGGGAAAAACAGGGATGAGCGATATGGCACACATCTTCTATCCCGATATAGGTAAATTCATATTTCAATAATGACATATATACGATCTAGCATGTTTTCTGGTAGTTCAATAAATAAATAATCTAAATAACGACATGGTAAAGCCTATGTTTGTATAGTCTTGTGTGAATTAAATACATGACCAATGAAAAATATTATATTTACTCATTTCTAAGAGCTTGAGTGAAAAATGAACATAACCGTTTGAAGTGATATTATAGAGGAAAAAATGAAAAATAGGCCTAGCCTATATTGCGGTAGAAACTTTATAGAAAAATAATATACGATAGACATTTTATATCGTTTGACAATATACTGTCAAACGATACAATATATTATATTCTTAGAATTTCAAGAATTTCAATTTTTTATTATTCTATTTTATTCTAATGTCTTTATCTATTCTTCTGTTATTATACTGTTATACTGTTGACTTGCACCAACATCACCAAAGCAAATTCCTAGTGTAAATCTCTAACACCTGGCAATAAACACAATTCTGATTCTGATTCTGATTCTGATTCTGTATATTGTCATATTGCCCTATTGTATCTCCGGTAGCTACTGTATCAGTAGTGCTGTAGAAAAACGAGTTCCGCCACGTTTTCAGAATTTTGTTATCGACTTTGTACCAAAGTATCGGATCTCCTGACATCCCTAGCCTCAAGTTATCCTCAAGTCCAAGTCAAATATCCTGTCTTCATTCCGTTGACTTCATTGAGTCTATGTCAACATGTGACTATTATATGACTATAAGTACAATGAATATGTTTTAGCATTGCAGTTGCAGCGTACTAGCACTAGAGCTTGTATTATTTGCCATCCTCTCTCTATCACACTGCATCACTGACATCACAGCATCTCCATGTTAAACAAAGAATATTCTTTTCACAGATTTCACACTGCGTTGACACAAGAAGACTGAAAAAAAAAAAAAAAACACCACTGATCAGATGGAACGAGGACAGCATGCTACATTTCCTCCTGGTGCATTAAATTACATTACAAGAACAGATCTGATAGAGATGAACAGCAAAGAGAGGATTCTGTCTTTGCTGCACAGCAGCTACATCTAACAGCAGGGCACGGACTAAAAATAATTGCCTCAAATGATAATTGCTACAAAGCTTCAAAAACAAGTAGTTTTTTTTTTTTTTTTTTTTCATTTTTCTGGTTCAGTTTTTTTTTCCACATTTGCAATTAATCATAGCTTCAGATACTGTGGTTTTCACCCAATTAAATGTTGTAAAACACTATGCCCTCTAGCACGGAACTACACGGCAGAGAAGCCGCTAAATGTGTTGTTCCTATCAAAAAGGGATGAAGGGGAGCAATAATTATGTAAACAGAAAATTAAACGCTTCAGACTTGTAGGGGGAAATGAAGGCTGAATCCAACACCCCCCCCCCCCTCTCATTTCTGCTTTCCCCTCCCTGCAGCAAACCTCCCCACCCCCCACTCCCCTCCCTCCTTCTCTCAGAATACATTAGCCTGGGTTTCACTGCTCACTGTTGGCTGGTTGCAACATGGTTCCTCTGTGATTAGCTCCGATAGCGAGATGAGAAAAGCACGAGTCAATGCCTTTGTCCTCTGCGCCGCTGTTTAGACTCGCTACTCAAATCCTCTCTATTTAAAACCCCTTTGTCTATACAAACCAGTGCTAGGGAATGAAATGGACCATTAACAAGATTAGCTCACTCATTCTGCCGCCGACAAAAGGCTCTGCAATAGGCTGCTGATCATTAGGCTGGCAGCGGGAACAATGCTGATCTATAATCTTACGCCGTGCTTCGATTGAACTATTGTGGCTTATTTATTGTGCTCTGGGGGAGATGACATAATGGTAGCCCTTTTTTCTCTCCACAGGAGAATTGTAATACAAAAGAAGAGAGGGGGGAGGGGGGAGGAAGGGAGAGGAGGAAGAATGAGTAAGTAAAGGTAGTGGGAGTCTTAACCCCTCATTTCTTCTCACTTTCCAGTTGGTCCAGACAATCAATAGCAGTGAAATGGGCTCTCGAGATAGCGGCCTTTCTTTATGTGCACCTGCAATCATCCCAAGTCACAGCAGGCAGGCCGGTGGCCAGCTACGAAGTTAAATGTGACGCTACGTTTGACGAGATTACCAAATGCAATAACAACTTGTTTCCAGTGTAGATGTATTTAAAATACAACCAGTCATTTTAAACTATATATCTTAAATTGTGATTTTAAACCAAAGTAAGGCAAAACACTATGAGCCTCTACAATATGAATATATACTGTATATATGACAGATCTTGGTGTCAGTCAGACAGAATCAACAAGTGTGGGCATCTTTCCATAGCTGCCTATCTAATGAGGAAGTTAATAGTGGAATAAGAAGAATCTGTACGCCCACAGACCGCTATAGAAGTCTTTCCAGTGAGTAGGAAACCATTGCTCCAGTGCTGTAGGTCCGTCCACTTAAAGCTAAAGCTAAATACCAAAAGGCCAGTCCCAGTCTATAGGGGTTGTTAAAAAGATTCCAGGGAAACGTATAGATATATTCACTAAATGGAAAAGTTGAGGAGGGAACATTAGGTCCACACTTCATTGCAAAATCTGTAATGAAACATCACTTAATGAGATCTATATAACAGAGGACAAAGATCTGAGAGAGAGTTTTCCCTTTAAGGTCTAAAAGAACCAGAATTACCATCTCACGGTTGTACGCCTCCGCCAACAAGTCATGTTGCAGTTTACATCCATGTCTGTCCATCACTTCACTTCATCGTTTTGACCTGTTAGACATTTGTTTGAAATTGTCATAATTAGCATATGAATTCTTGAGTTATGGCCAAAATATGTGTTTTGTGAGGTCACAGTGACCTTGACATTTGACCACCAATTTCTAATCACTTCATCCTTGAGTCCAAGTGGACGTTTGTGGCAAATTTGAAGAAATTCCCTCGGGGCGTTCCTGAGATATTGCATTCACGAGAATGCACCGGAAGGACGGACGGACGAATGCACACAGACGAACTGACAACCCAAAAACATAATGCCTCCGGCAACGGCTAGTGCCGGCGTGGAGGCATAAAAACATGTTTTGTGAGATCACCGTGACCTTGACCTTTGACCATCAACATCTAATAAGTTCATCCTTGAGTCCAAGTAGACATTTGTGCCAAATTTGAAGACATTCGTTCCAGGCGTACCTGAGATATTGCCTTCATGAGAATGGGTCGGACGGATTTATGTACAGACGTAATGTATATAAACAGATTCTGCATTCATATGTAGGAAGACAGACAGACGTATGGATATGGACAGACAGATGGAACACCTGAAAACATAATGCCTATGGCCAAGGTGCAGAGGCATACAAATAAAATGAAAGATTTTGAGTTTTAAAGTCATTGAGTATGCAAAGCCAAAGCTGTAGCCGTCTTTGTCGTCCTCCGAGTCACAACAAATATAAAAGGTCAAATTATACCTTTGGCAAATAAAATGCTCTCTCATTCTGAACCAATTCAAGTGTGGCAGAGGGATTTGGAAATGTTTGCTTTCACAGGAAATAAGCCATTGTCACTCAAGGGCGCTCATCACCTGTTTAGCTTTTAACATGTCAAGTTAATCACACCCTCTTTTTTTTTTTTTTTTTCGCTCAGAAATCTGACTTTGCCTCGTCTACTATGGAGTCACCGCTCATTGCTCAAGGCTGGCCAAACACAGTTTTCTGCCTTATTAACATTAGCAGGGACAGGCTGGTGGAGGAGCTGCAGTCGCACTCACACTAATTCCCTTATTCCTCAGAGGGCTGCGGTGATGTATGAGGGGAATGAGATGGGAGGCACAGGTCGATTGGCCAACACTGTCGCCATCACACAGTAATGAGATCTCAGGGGGAGGGGGAAAATAGAGGCCGATTCCTCCAACTCCCTGCTCGCATAATACTAATTGGCCAGAATAGGATAGGTAAGACGTGGGAAGTTTTAATGACATTATTAAAAAGTATAGAATTTCCTCACCTGCTTCTGACAAATATCATCAGTGAGTAGGAGCAAAACTGTCGTGAGTGGTTTGTGTATCCTGGCTGATCATAGATTCGCTACACAATATGGCTGTAGCCCTTCTACCCTCTATGCATGTATATGGGACCCTGAGTTCTTTACCCCAATTAACTTCTGTAGGGTAACTCAGATTAACTCAATGTTATTTATCTTGGGTCACTATCGACACCTCATACCTCCTGGATATAACTAAATATTAGGTGTACAGTCGTGACATGGATTCAAATTAAACCCTTTGCATTTGATTGGACTGCTCAAAAGTGGGCGGGCTTAGAATCATGTAGCGCGGTATGGAGCATCCGCACACACCTCTCTTGTTGCAAAAAGTCGCAGATTGATGGATGATGTGGTGGTATTACAGGCTGAGAATGGTTGGCACTAGCGTACGTAAACAGACGTCATATTTTGTTTTATCTGAAAAAAACATGATTGGATTTTGATATTAAAATTGGGGCTGTCAAAGTTAACGCGATAACGCATTAATGGAAATTAATTTTAACACCACTAATTTCTTTAACGCATTTAAGCAACTTACAATTTTTAAGGTCGTAGCAGGCTACGTTTTAAAGAGTGAAGATTTAGAGTGAAGATACTGGCATCGTATGAAACTAGAAAAAGCTGAAGAATCCATCGGTACCAACCATGTCATACTAGCTTGTTGGTAAGGAGGCTAAATAACGCTCCAAAGTTACAGTACATTTTGGTGAGGAAAAACTGGCAGTCATTTTCAAAGGGATCCCTTGACCTCTGACCTCCAGATATGTGAATGAAAATGGGTTCTATGGGTACCCATGAGTCTCCCCTTTACAAACATGCCCACTTTATGATAATCACATGCAGTTTGGGGCATGTCAATATAATACAAGACAGTATTTGTCATTGTTTTGTGTTGTTAATTGATTTCCAATAATAAATATATACATATATTTGCATAAAGCAAGCATATTTGCCAACTCCCATGTTGATAAGCAAATTAAATACTTGACACATTTTCCTTTAAGGTACATTTTGAACAGATAAAAAATGTGTGATTAATTTGTGATTAATCCCGATTAACTATGGACAATCATGCAATTAATTGCAATTATTAATCGATTGACAGCCCTAATTTTGATATAAAAATACAAAGAAATTGTTTTTTTTGTAATTGTTTTTTGAATATTTTCTTAAACAGGTGCACAATATGACGGGGGAGGTGATCTAAAAGGGTTAAAAAGGCATTTTTGTTTTTTTAATTTCATCTTGAGTTAAGATAAATTTTAATATTACAGCATGCAGTGATGTTTTAGACAGTAAAAGTTTCTTTCTTAAAAATCCCCTGTTGCACAAAATGAGCTCCTCAAAGAATTTAGATTCCTTGTTTGGTGTGGAAGAACTTGCCTGGCCTGCACAGAGCCCTGACCTCAACTCCATCCAACACCTTTGGGATGAATTAAAACCTCATGGTCCAACATCAGTGGTCGACCTCACTAATGCTCTCGGGGCTGAACGGGAGTAAATCCCTGCAGCCGGGTTCTAAAATCTAAAAGGAAAGAAAGAGGCTTTTACAGCTGCAGATTAATGTCCATGGCGCTGGAATGACCTCATATACGGGTGTAATGTTCAGGCACCCACATACTTTTTCTCTGGTGTCCATTTACCATATTTCATATTCCAACATGGACATAAGTGGCGTCTTTCCATCGTTATTTACATTTATACAATTCATATTCTAAACACCTGCCTGTTTCGCTGTTAGCGTTCCATCATTTGCATACTGACTGGGACTTCCAGAGTGAAAAATGTGGAGGTAGTGCTACCGTCAGGTTATATATTGTCTGCAGGTGTGTGTGTGTAGCGTGAGTCTGGAGACAATCCAAAGGCAGAAACTGTGTGGAAGGCACTTTGCAAATTGCATTGATCTCTCCCTAGACCTGCCTCCCACCTGCCGCCCATCCTAATGCCTGTGTTACAGAGAGGTGGGGGGGTGGCTGCAGTTGGACACCTACTTCTTTTTCCTTACCCTGTCGTTTTCTGCTGTTTTTCCTCTATCGGCGTTTTGCATTTACCTTTCTTCCTCTTGCCTTCCTCTTTTTAATCTATCTCCCCTAGCATTCACTTTCCATTTATCTCTCTCTCCTACACACACACACACACATATACACACACGCTTCCTTCGCTAATCATTGGTATGGCTGACATGCTTTCCTCTGTCCTGTCCTTCTAATTACAACATTATTAACTGTCACGGTGATGAGCAGCAGCGCAGATACAGAACAGGACTTAATGAGGGGGAAATAACGGTGTTACATGGCAGGGTCAAAGTTAACCGTGTTTTAATTTCCACCTGTGTCAAACAAGTTTAGAGATGATCAAAATATCTCAAAAGGCGTTGAGCTCGGCGATCAGTGGACTGGGTTTCGGTTTTGAACTTGCATTTGGAATTACGGGGACTTTCATGCCGCTCGTTCAAAGAAGGTTTCAGGTAAACAAAACCAACGCTTAATGGAGGTTACAGCCTCACAAGTTGCAGTTGTTTGGTGTTAGTGGACAACCCGTTCTCACTCCCAGCTCGTCAAATACCGCTGTTTGGTCAGGCGCACCTTGGCATTGGAAACCGCCGCACGGAGGTCCTTTCAGCAACAGTATGTGACGAACCGGGTTTTCAACTAACTCCAATGTAAACCCACCTGCAGAGTTATTCGACGGTCTGAGCAAGTGACGTAGTATTAATAGCGTGAGAGTCCATTAAGGGCAGGCGGGACAGGTGGTGGATGGGTCAAACAACACTTTGAACAAGGAGGCCCGTGTGAAACTAAAAGTAACGTTGACGTATTTTATCATGTCAGTCTTTAGTCACTAGTCGTGAGTTGCTAGTCAGTGAAATTAACGTCAACCACGACCATTTCCCAACCCTAACCAAAGAACATATCTTGCCAAGAAGTGAAACTCAATTGTTTGTTCCATCGCAACTACCGGATGCCCGTAAAATGTCTAGCTAAAAAGTGTTTTCAGTCCAAAATGGCGGCCTTCGTCCAAAAAACACCAAAGTTTCGTCCCTTTGCTTCTATACTCTTTGCCCTAACTAAGTGGATGTGTTGCCTAAACCTAACGTCCTGTGAAAAAAGAAAGTCTATTTTGAAAGGAGACTATGCATGTAACGACCGTCCAAAAATAACGCAAGAGGGGACACTGACCAAGCGGCGGTATATGACGAGTTTGGGAGTGAGAATGTGTTGTGGTGGAACCGGCACTGAGGTCGACCGGTTTCATCCGGTGATGTTGGCTCCTACACAGCAACTGATATCCCATGATGCAACATATTTTGCTGGAAGTTTATTAAGTAGTTAGAGAAATCAAAGCCTAATTAACCTTAATGATACTTCCATCTCTTCTCTTCAGCAGCCAAGCATAAGCACGCAGCCGTGAAAATTACATAAAAGGGCTTCATGCGAGCTCATGGGATCTCTTTATTTACAAATCACACACTAGACGTGAGGAGGGCTGCAAATCAAACCGCTGCTTTTTGAGTACCGACTGAGTTGTGGCATGGATTGCTTGGTTAAATAGAAGGTTTACTAATGTTATACTTTATAAAAGCGGGTACCCAGCAGTGTATGTTGTGTCTATGACAAGTTTGGCTTATAGTGGTATAGTGTGTGGTGCTATGGGAGCTTTTTGGATGAGTAGAAAAAGTATAATTTTCACATCAGTACCAAATGATGCCACTGAATCAGGCATTTAAAGACCTGACTCAAAAACTGCTTCATGAAAGGCGGAACTGTTTTAGGTGGTCAAGGCTATGGTTTCCTTTTTTTTGTTAAATGCTTTAGTCGTGACTGTTGTGAATCTCATGTGCTGTTTATCAGTTGAGGAGTTGAGGTTCAATGACATTTAATGAAATATGAATCTAATAACTAATTTACTGAAATTCAAATCCTTTACTGAATCTACGTAGACTTAGCTTTCAACAAAAAACAACCGATCCAAAATGTAACCAACTATCAGAACAACCTGAATATCCATGTTATCTATTTGATTTTGATCAGATGTTTCCTGAAAAAGAGATTGTATCTCAGACTTCCTGGTTGCTTATAGCCAGAGACTGAGCTTTAGAAAATTGATTCCATGCAGTGTATCTTCCCTCTCTTCACCTCACTGGCTCCACTGTAAACATGGCTGTTAATACCCGGGTGGACAGGGGACTCCATGGATGTTTCCGCAGCTGTGATAATAGACCCTGGGGGATATTCGTCGTACTCATCCGAGAGCTTGAGCTGTGACGCTCCTCTGGCTCGTAGAAGCTGCTAACGCTCTAACGAGTCTCCTCAGACTCCGTAAGGGCCCTGCATGCACCGCTATGGACTGCCCTGTTCCATCTTCCATGAACCTGTAGAGACCGTCCCACTGCGGCAGCCTTCAGTGCACATATATATACAGTTAAATATAGTCTGTACAGTACATGGATGAGTGGACACCTGAACCTTGAGTCTAAAATTGGAGGTTGTGTGTGTAGAAATGCACACACACCTAAGAATGTCAGAGAGCATGTATATTCACTCACATAAACACTATCACTGGGTCACGGAACTACAGCAGAGAAACAAATGCCAATGCGAGCTCCCAAAGTGCTTTTCATGTAATTGGTAAACAAACATAAATCACATTTAATGTTTTTTTTTATTATTGTTATTATTATTACTTCTCATTCGATTGTTCAGTTCGATAAAGGAGTTGTTAAGCACAGTGCAGCTTCCCCTCAATGGGAAATCATTAAACAGCAATAAGTCACTCTCGTTGTAAAACTGTCATCAGATTAAAATGTGCTCACAGAGTTTATTAAAAATGCCATTTCTGAAATGGCCCGACAGTGAAAATGGGCCAAAAGCCAATGTTATTGGCAAGACATCTGCATCGGTTGTGACAAGCTGCTGAAACCACGTTACACATCAAGGTTGCACAGTCACAGCAGGATGTTGTTAGAAACTGTTGAAGCTCACTTTGCATGGCAGCAGGCTGGCTTTTTAGACACATTTTGCTAAAACTGAAACTTTGAAATTGATCCGTATGGCTCATGCAAAGCTTTCCAATCATTTCCAATCACTACATTTGATAAGCCATTGTGCTCTGGGAACAACAGATGCATTCTGTTGAAACACTGGAACTTTCACTTCATGCACTGCTCAGCACTATTTCAGTGACATTTCACAGCTGCATCACACCTCTGAAGTTCTGCTCTTAATTTTAACTTTGGATAATATACTAAATGTTATGAGACATTTGTTTAACCTCAAGTCATTCTAATGTAGGTTTTCATTCAGCCTGGTCTCAAATTGCAATCCCAATACAACGAAACTGCATTGTCAATTACGTTTGGAGGGGACCTTTTTTTCTCCTGGATTATGTTTGTATCACAAATATGTTTAAGCAAAGTCTGTGTCGGGAGGACGTTGGGGTGGATGAATGGGTCAAACGTGGGACGTTCACCCAGGAGACCAGAGTTTGTGTCATGTGTGATACCAAAAGTACTTGTATACTTATTTTAACCCAAAACATGATCTTTTCCTAAACCTAACCAAGTAGTTTTGTTGTCAAAACCTAAAGGCAATTGAGAATGGAGTTTTGAGACGGCAAAAGCGTCACAAGCGATTGAAACACTAACAGTGATATACACTGTTGATATGAAATGTATGTTTGGTTCAGAGATATCAAACTTCCCTATATCTATGGTTTGCAATAACGTACAATGCCAACACTTTATTCTGGCGACCGTGTTGCATCATCGCAATATTAAACATACTACTTTTTGATACTGAATTCAAAATTACAATAAAATCAAAGTAAAAATAATGCAGTTTATGCTCAATGCAATAAGCAGTGTTTATATTTTAGGCTTTATATCAGACAAAGGCCTTCAAATGTGTAAAATCAAAACCTTAAAGATGAATTTTGTTTGCAAAGTTTGAACAACGATAATCATAATTTCATTGAAAGTCCACAGATGATAAAAGTGATTTATCGGTATGCTCTAGTTGTTGAGTTTATACTGTGCAGGACATTGATGGATATGTTATCGGTCTTAATATGGGCATATACTCAAAATGAAATATTAAATAACTGATAAGGAAAATAAAAGTAATCAGGGCATCCTTAATATTTACTACAACACGGTGTGAGTCACATACTAAAGGATCCTTGTAAGCGCTGAAGAGTGAAATTATATTTTGGATTCCCAGGTTACATATAACTATGTTTGAAGAGTATTTAAATGACTATATTTCAACATGAAGCAGGTGCTAACTTCATTGAAATAATATCTCAAAATGCTGTTTAAACAGTGGACGTGTTACCTCGTTTTCCTTTTTACCAAATGAATGCCTACTGTGTTATGTCGAGCTAAGTATCCATTTATTCATTTTCTTTTATTGAGGCACTTTTCCACTTTCATTTAATCACTGGCTGTCTCTATTTTCATTTTCAGGAGATGACAACCCACAAGTGCTTTCACTATTGGGCTGGAGTGTACTAAACAAGGTCCATGCAGCAGGCTGAATGGAGGCTTCGACAAAAGATTATAAAATATGTTTTTTTTTTTTGTATCGTTCAATTTTTAGTATGTACAACACACACGACCACACACACTGCACAAAATCATTCCTCAATTCCGCCCTCCATCCTCCTTTTCTCCATCTGTGTGGTGCAGTAGGGGCCAATCGGGTGAGGCGCCCGGGTGGGGTGACAGGTCAACAGGGAGCAGAGTGTGCAGTGAGGGAGAGGAGGCA
>CAKALG010042160.1:0-14897 GCA_916700815.1 Helicolenus hilgendorfi
ATAAACAACTCCCTCCCAAAGCTATAAACCGCAGCAGCTAGACTGTTCTCTGTTGCTGTGTGCTTCTTGAATTAAAGTGGATACACAACCGATTTTTTACTATAAAACAGTCGTTTTGAAATCAGAAAGATGTTTCAAGAGTTTTGTAGCACAAAAGAAGATTGATGATGATACATTTTCTGAAGTCCTCAGTTACTATTAAGAAATCTTTTTCTGTCTCATACTATATATGTTTAACCTTGAATATTGCAAAGTGATCTAAAGGTGTCAGTATGCTTCAACTGAAGTGTCAGATAGTCAAACAGCATCTGAATCACACTTCTCTGATGTTGGAATTGGGGAGTCTGCGTCCAACAATTTCTGTAACTTTGCCGAAAACCGACAATTGGACATTCACACCCACTTCATGCAGCAGTTCGAACTTCTCGTCTTCGAATGTGGTTCATCAGAACAGCTATAAACACTTTTGCTTTAAAGATGCTGTATGCATTTGGCGGCATCTAGCGGCGAGGTTGCAGATTGCAACCAACTGAACTTCTCTCGTGTGCAAAGCATGTAGGAGAACGACGGTGGCTGACACGAAAACGTGAAAACAAAAAAATGGCCCTATCTAAAGCCAGTGTTTGGTTTGTCCATTCTGGGCTTCTGTAGAAACATGGCGGCCAGCTCCGTGAAGAGAACCCGTTCATATGTAGATATAAACGGCTCATTCTAAGGTAACGAAAACACAATTCTTATTTTCAGGTGATTATACACTTAAGAAAACACTTATTAATGTTATATTCCATTTCTGCCAATAGATCCCCCTGAATGTTATACACTGGTCTTTTAAGAAGAGGTGGTTTACTGTACGGTTAACAGTTAATACATTGTTGAGTTTGTGTATTCTCTGAGACCCAAAATGTTAAATTTTAAATAAGTAAATAAAACATTAAAATCCAATAAATATTTAAAACTTATCTTTATTTCATCCTGTTTCTTTCCACAATGAGAGTTTACTGAAGGTCACTCTTATTTCAGTCCGGCAGCTTTTATTTCAATTTCTTTTTCCAAAGTCTGTTTTTGTTTCACAGCAAGAGATTTGTTTTCCAATCACTGTTTCATAAACCTGATTCAAATAGCCACCACAAAAAGGCTGTTCACTCTTTCAAACCAAAACAACAGACAATTTTTGTATAAGAAATATTACAAGCATACATATTACTCCAGGCTGTTCTCATGACTCATTTGTAGCTATACCTACAAAATGTAATGCACTGCAATTTGTATACATCCCACGAATCAATTAACATGTAATCCACGTAATCCTGAACCAGAAAGTATAAAGAGCGACAAACGCTGTGTAGGGAGGAGGTTAAGGTGGATGTTTGTGTGTGAAACCAGAAGTCAACTTTGATTTATTTGTCACATAACTAAGCAAAGTAGTTTTGTTTCCTGTGAAGACAAGTTTCTTTTGAAAAGACTGTATGCATGTAATGCGCGGAAATTGACACGTGTCGCTGGACATTTGTAGGAAAACGCATGAAAAATGAGGAATAACTTTTTGTAAGATATCACATGAACATATGAGGATACGTTGAATACTCCCAACTGCAGTTTAAATTTTAATTGATGTATAGATGTGTGGTATCCACCCACATGAAGACATTAGATTAGTAGGACTTACACTATGGTCCTTGACCTAGAACTTGCTTCAGTGTCCCTGCAGTCATTAGAAATGTGAGAGGAGGATGAGGAGGAGGAGGTCAAAAGAGTAGTGTGTTGAAAGTCTCACCTCCCTCGGACCCTCTCAGGCCACTGTGACAGGGGACAGGAGTGAAAACATGCATGTGTGAAAGCTGCCACATAGTTGTTAATTCGCTGACAGGGATTCATCCATCCACTCCGAACGAGGGAATAGACTTTGTCATCTTGTTTTTGCTTCTCCGCCCTGCAGAAATGTACTTTAACATCTTTCTTCACTTAACAACAGAGCTGCTCTTTTATGCTTCGGCTGGGTTTAATTTAGTCCGGTCATTTCTCTTCATTTTATATAATCTTTCATTGTATATTTATCTAGTACAGCCCTTTCCCTGCTGTTGCCCTCGCTGTTGCCTCAAAAAACCTCACAGATTAACACGGAAGCATGGAAAATTAATGAGCATGTCGTCAGCGATAGAGATTCATGGAGATTCATGAATGTTTACTTTTTACTCCTCTCCCTAAGTGCCGGTTTATTCAGGGGAGGAGACGTTCACGAGTGGATGAAGGATGGAAGTAAAAGATCTGAGGTCTGTTCATAATATTTGGCTGGCTTCTGCAAAACATTCATTATATTCACTTATTACCATTTAAGGCCATACATTTTAAATGGACAAATACATTCTCCTAACGAAAGTTCATATACTGTGAAAATGATTATAAATATGAACCTGACTTAAGACTTTAAGTGTCAGTAACAGGAAAGAGTCTACAGCCACGCTGATTCACCTCAAAAAAAATTATCTGCTGATTTACAGATGTCTCTTTCTCAATGTAAGTCTATGGGGAAAAAAGTCCTTTTAGGCCAATAGCGTCAGATGATGGACGCGGGAGTTGTAATTCCACCGTTTGGCCACTATGAAAATTTGCTTCAAAGTCTGGCGTTCTTCCTGGTTCTTGGTTCACCATCCTAATTTAGCATGCAAAAAAATACTAACTAAACACAAAGTGCAGCTCAGGGTGATGGATTGTTAGCAAGTATTTAATGAAAAACTAAAGTATTAGATAAATTAAAACCGGATAATTACAAAAGATTAGAAGTTAGAGGATGACCGTCGTTATTACAATTCATCCCGTGGGAAACATGAATTGAATCAAGTTTCATGGCAATTCATCCTTGTAGAAACATTTTGCTTGAAACCACAAATGACAAGTGCCTCCAGAGGGACTAAAGGAAAAATGGGACCACCAAACTCATTATTGTCCTGTCTGGACCATGAATGTCTGCATAACAATTTGGGCCGCTCGAAATAGTCGAGATATTTATGGACCAAAGTTTTGGACAGACAGCCCGGCATTTCCATCACTAGTGCCATGCCGCTAATGTGTCGAAAACACTTTCTTCTTTCTGTTTTCTGCCGTAGAATGACCAATGAGTTTCCAAAAAAACTGCCAATTATAGAAAGTTATAGAGTCAGACGCATATATGCCGGAATGAAGTCCACTTGTGATCATGAAAAATGAACCCGCATTTGAAAATGAAAACATGTCAACGTCCCATTAAAGATAGTCATCATCCATTCATTCATCCATCCATCTCACATGCCGGTCATTCAACCAGCACCTTCACAGCGCCTGATGGCTGCTGATAGCTGTCGTCATGGGGGATTGTTTGGGCTTGTCGGACACAACAGTAAGGAGAGACATGTTGCCTGGTGAGTGTGATCGCACTTCTCTTTCAGCAGCCAGGATATCTAACGTACCCCTGGCACTAGCTGAGGGGGTCAGATCACCCAGTTAACAGATTTCTTACTTTCCAGGCTTTAACTATTTCATCATGTTTGTTTAGTGAAGATCTTGAGTGTCCAACAGTCTCTATACATGTATCCTTTCAGACGGCTTACAAGCTTGAAGAGAAAACTGTCTGACCTCCTGACACCTGACAACTGTTGTCTGAAGAGTTTGTCTGGTTTTCCAGATTCAGTCAGTCTGCATCAGATGGAGCAAGTGAAAGGCTCAGTGTGATAATCATTTCTCTCCGTCTCTATATCTCACCGAACCTTTCACTTTCCTATCCGCGACGCAAACTCGAAAAGGACAGCCTTGACACTGAGACGGATAGATACTGTAGAAAGTTGATATAAATCTCTACAGCACTGGCAGGTGGAGGTGGATTTTTAAACACTTTTCATATCATCTGGTTTGCTTGTAATATAGCAACAGATACGATGTCAGACTGGGTGCAATGGTATTATAATTACTTTTTGTGGAAGAATGGACCCAGAAGGTTGAATTCTTTTTTAGTTGGCATTAGTGCAAATGTGTCCTCAGCTGCACACATTTGAATAGAATTGGAGCTAATGGAAGAGACAAGCAGTTCACCGGCTTGGTGTATTAAAACGGCAACAGGAGCAAGAAAAAGAGTACGTGGGAAGAACAGATGCTTGCGTAACATCTTTGGCACTGACACAGTCGAGCAGAGTCAGCCTCGGACTGAGGACCGAGGTTGCAATGAAACACGCCCACAAGACTGCACTTACTTTAATGTACTGGGAGGTCGACGGATGTTATTTTGCTAATCTGGAGGTGAGCATCTGCAAAAGGCAAGAGAACTCAAATAGATAGATGTGATATTATCGCAGGTAATGGACAGGGATATGGTAGGTATACAGGGATAGCTATAAAAGTGCAAAATAACATGATGCAGATTACCAGCAAGTACTCTACATAAAAAGAGAATTTCACTGCTCAGATTTATTGTGCATATGGAAAATGTTACTACAAGATGATTGTCTCCACGTTCAGAATTATGGATGCCTTAAAAGATGTCACACTCATATCTTCATATCCTTTCTAGGTATATGTGTATGTGGGACAGTTGGAGTCCGTGTTTTCTCGAACCACAGGCCTGTGTAAGCGCTCTGCCACATGAGCCACCTCCCATATCGTCACACATTACAGCCTCTCTGTGCTATCAGCCGTGCATTCGGTTTGTGTAGTGGTGGCTGTCGGCCCTAAACTGCAGTTTTGATATGAAAAAAAGAAGGATATCTTACTGAGGCACAGATGTGGCCACTGAAAGCAGTCTCTCTGCTCCCCTGAGGAATAGTTTTTAGAAAATCCTGCAGAAGTACTGCAGCACTAAGAAATGTGAGAAGAAGCTGGCTAAGCAGTTGATAGCAGGTGTAGAGGAGGGCATAGAGAGGTTACAGAGAGACCCATTTAACAACAAACTACTGAGCTTCCCATTATATGATAAACATTAATAATGACTTTATTTTTATCACACCGTTCCTGAAAATATGCAGCCCTAAGTGTTTCGGATAAAAGGATTAGATGGTGACTAAATGGGACACATGAACCACAATTATCAACCCATTTATTATGGGCTAGAATGGATATTATAGTATCATGGTCTTGGATTTTTGTTTAGTCTGTTTCTTGTTTTATTTTGAAAGTTACTTACCCCTTGTGTCATGTTTTGTTTTACTTCCAGCTAAGGTGTCAGCTGATCGCTCAGTTGCATTAATTTAAAAGTGCAGGTTTGCTGTAATTTTATTGTGTCATAGTGCTGATCTGTGTGTATTTTAAAGGCACAATAGGGACAGGCATTGCAAACTAGCTTAGGCTGCACATGTTGTGGTATGTGGCATTGGTTCATGCTATATACTTAATAAGTAAGGGATAATGTACAGCGAGCCGGTCATTGTTGTGAAAGAATCCCCGACAGGGCGATGCTGATGGTCTCTCATTGTCCTCAAGGGGATTCTTTCACAACAATGACCCGCTAGCTGTACATTATCCCGCTTATTACACAGCTACTTACTGAAGAAATCAATATTTTGACACAAAAATGGGCCGCCAGAGTGCGACGTCAGAACTGCGCCCCTAGCAAAAGTCTGCTATACATAGCAACGGTCTGCTATAAAGAAATAACAGACCGCAGAAGGCCATTATTGACCAATCAGAATCATATTCAACATAGCCGTGTAATGAAATAAAATAGCCTGGGGATGCCACAGGACTAAACTGTTTGTACGATAGCACATCAACAGCCACAGCTCTTAACATCATACAAACAACGTCAGATCCTTTTAGACCACCGTTCAGAACATGTGTACTACCAACGTATCCACATTCAACAGTTCGTATGATACCATACAACAAGTTATTCCTCATTTTTCGTGCGTTTCCAGCAAAATGTTAGGCAAAATTTAGGCAACAAAACTACTCGTGATTTGGGTTAAAATTACCAGAAGTGGCGTAACTTAAGTACGAAAGTTACGTGACAAATAAATCAACATTGACTTCTGGTTTCACACAACATACAAACACTCCTATGCAAAAGTCTGTTGCTTTGACCCACCCAGTTACTCCGACCTCCTCCCTACGCGGCGTTTGTCCCTTTTTATGCTTCCTGGTTCACTTCGTAGATACGAACGGTGGATGAGAACCGCCTGTTACTGTACTTGCTAATGTAGGAACTTGATATTCTCTAATATATTGTTCTTTTTTGACAGGAAACTTTTATTTTCACTATATAAATAGCACATTTCCCATGATAATGTACGTTATTTGTTATCATAGTTAGTTATACAGCTACAGAAACATTAAAGTAGCACCGTCACTATCACGCAATTTTGGCATCTTACAGTTGTTGCTGATTGGTTGTGTGTGTACGTGTGTGCGTGTGTGTGCTTGTGTGTGTGTGTGTGGTGTCACCGTGTCTGAGCTGGCTCAGTGTCATCTGCTCTCATATCAGCTGGGATGAAGAGCTGTGTACAATCCATCAGCTCACAGCTGTGACTTACAGCCTGGTGATTGGTCAAGGTCGCCTCACACACACGCACACACACCCACACACACACACCCACACACACACACTCTGTCCTTGCTATATATCCCCATGACACATACAGCATGTCTGTGCAATAACTGCACATCACTGAATCCTGACGCTGCAAAACAAAACACACGTGTCAAAACTAATTCCCTTTATTAAGTTACAGAGAAAGTAAATCATGCAGATTTGAGTTGAAGGAAAACACCACTGGGACGTCCCGTTGGCAGGTTCATGTGCGCCAGTAACATTAAAGGTCAAGGGTTCAAATGTGGTTAATGATTCATTTCTTCCCCTGTTTCCTGTGTGTGCTCTCATTCGCCACCATATGTTGTCTAACAAAGCATAAAAATAGCTGTGGAGAAGAAGAAGAATGTGTCCTACTTTGAAGTAAACAGCTGCACACTCTTTGTTGGGTTGTGAGTACGTTCACTGTGTAATCTTGTATCTGGAGGCACCAAAAGTCAAGTGTTCTCGTGTAAAATTGGCTAATATTCAATTAGAGCTGATACTCCCATTGCACAAAACAGAGAAATGGCTGAACACAGTTTGAAGATGCCCTCAGTCTGAACAAATTGATTGCTTGTCATAATGTCCGTCCAATTAATTTACCTTTCGCAGCTGAGGCTTTGTGGAGAGGTCGGCTAATTGCTGCTGCCTCCCTCAGAGCCATCAGCCCTCTGCAGAGAGAGATGCCAAACACTGAGCCAGAGGAGGACCGGACCATCTGGAAATGAAATACTGAATGAAAAAACACTGATATGAAATAAAGCCCAAAAGTTTCACGTTGCTGCCCGATTCTTCAGCTGTAGACCTCTTCTCGTATGAACATTTCAACTTTAAGTGATAGTTATGGTGTTTTGAAGTGGGATTGTTTGAGGTACTAATCCATAGTATGTGTATTACTTACAATAGACGATGGTCGGCGTGTCCCCAGCATTGAGAAACAGACACGAGCACCAACACCCGAGCAAAGCAATACAGGGACGGCAGAAAAACGTATTTGAGCCATCTAAAAGAAAGGCTCACCTAAAAAAAAATTAGATCTATTTGAGGGTACGTTATATTTACAATATTTTCACCACTTTTATCTTGCCGTCAGACAGGCCTTTCCTTCTCCTTTCCGACGGGAAACTGAACTGAAAGTAAAACTTTGCTCTCTCTAAAACCAGAAGGCTCAGATGACAAAATCTGTATAGATAAGTTTCACTTTCAGTTCAGTTCGCTGTCAGAAAATATTCTAAATATAGCGTACACTTAAACATATCAGGTTTTTTTAGGAGAGCCTTTCTTTTAGGTGGCTAAAATACTTTTTTCTGCTATCCCCTGTATTGCTTTGCTCCGGTGTCGGTGCTCATGTCTGTTTCTCGATGCTGGGGGCGTGTTGACCATCACCTACTGTAAGTAATACACCTACTATGGATAAGTACCTCATACAACCCCACTTCAAAACAGCCAAACTATTCCTTTAACAACTTCAATAGCTCAAAATATTTTAAGAAAAGAAAAAAGAGTATGAAACAACACTTAATGAATTGTAAACTTTGAATGTAAAACCGATTTAATTGGGTTTGATACTGAAACAGTTCCCACTTATCTGTGAACACCTGGATTGTGAGAGCAGTTCAAATGTATTCCACTTTGAGATTTTAACACATAATGGGAGGGAGGTTCTAAAAATAAGTTTAAAAAATCTCTATTTTCCATCACACACACTCATGCAGGTTCACCTTTATCCCTGCCCATGCTGAATGACGCTGTGTGGTCCTTGGTGGGGCGCACACACCCTGCTGTTGTTGCCATGATGCTGCGTCTCTATATTTAATTCAGACCACACAACTCTTGTGTTGATAATAATTGCACGGATTACCTGGAGCCATAATCACATGATGTGTGACGAGGAGAAGGTAAAGAACAGGCCATCTGGTCGGCCTGGGTGCGGCTGAGCCAACACACACACAACACACACACACAAATGCATACCTAGACAACAAGCAGAAACAGCATTATCCTGATTTAACCCGTATTTTTACCCTAATCAACCTGTAAATTAACCCGTAAATAATAACTCATAAAACAACATATACAGTATGCTTATAAATGAAGCTTATATTGCCAGTTTTTCATTCTATTGAATATTAGCTGCTGTTCATTCATTTTCATGCAGTAAAATCTCAAATGCAATGACTAATTATGTCCTGATTTAAGTTATATACACCGTTAAACATCTGTAAAGCCTACAAATAATGTGTTTTCTCTGCATACTTTATGCATTATAACATGATTCTTTTTCATACTGTAGTTTTTTAAAAGACTTGCACAATATATGAACTATCTAAGGTTTAAGCCTAAAATGATTAGTGTTGGCTCTGTAAAACTCAAACTGTTCAACCTCTAAAATACACTACAGTGTACGTTAAGCATCTACATATATTCAGTACCATATCAACATTCATGTACTGAGAGAGCAGACATATTCACAGCCTGTATCTGTCCTTCAATGTTCCTGTTTCTTGCCCTTCACCCTCCAACAGTATCTATATCCATTGTTTCTTCCTCTCTCCTCACCTTCCCCCACCGATGTTGCATCATCTCACATCTCTGCTCTTCTCTTCTCCTCTCCACGCCCCGGCATCCTGCTATCAAATCCCTCCATCTCTCTCCTCCTCCTGCCTATCAGCTCGGCCACCAACCTGTCACTTAAAGCTCAGGGCTATGGGACACAGCTGCCGGATATCTGTAACCTCTATGCATACATATACACAAACACAAGCACACACACACATGATTGTCCCCTGCTGCCTCTCTGGACTATAATCAGTGGGGTCTCAGCTGGTCTGGCCATCTCTTCTCTGTAGAGATCAGTCAGTCCTCTGGGGGAATGAGTTTTTACCGTGTGTGTGTGTGTGTGTGTGTGTGTGTGTGTGTGTGTGTGTGTTTCTGAATTTTCAAACGTTTGGGGACAAAATTTGGAATTTAAACCAGCTGATTGGGGACAGTTTGTCTAATTAGGGACAAAACTGGTGTCCTCCATTTCTTTTCACTGCAGCTAAAATTGTGTCGGTCTTGTCGGGCGACCTGTGCGACATCAGTGAGTCTAGAAGCAGCTGGAGAAAATGATTTCAAAACAATGTGCGATAATGTTTGATCCCACGTTAGACCGCCCGGCTGACTCAATAGAGTGTGTGTGGCAGGTGATAAATTCACCACATCTCACTCAAATCTACAGTGAGTTGACTGATAAAGTGTCACCGATTTGACCAAATGAGTTAATATTACTATGACTTAATATATGCTGCCTTCAGGTGCTTATTATTAGAAATACCATAATTCAAAGTTGAGCATAAATAAGAAAATAAACATGGCGTAAAAATGTTAACAGTAGATATTTTCAATGATCACTAAGTTGCTAAGATGCGTGTATAATGTAACGTCCCACACATCAAAACCACACCTTTAAGTTAAAGGTGCTAAATACGGGATTTTGAGCGTTTCTATTGCCTCTTAACGGTTTCAACTTGGCGACGGCGAGCCAGTGGATCGCAGCTAACTACGCTAACAGTACAAACATGAGCGCAGTGCAGAGCTAGCCAGTGGGGCACAACAGAGAGACTCACATGCACTAAAAGCATGAACAGCCGGCCCGGCTATGTCAACAAAGCAAGGAGAAGCTTGGATTATAACACGCACAGAGGGAGAGTGACTTCATTCTCTGCTCAAACATTACTCCATTATATCTTTACAAAGCAAATAATTGTTTTGCTGCTATATTAATGCTCTGGATATCAAATTTAGTACTTTTAAACCCATATTAACCCATATTTTTGACCATTTGGAGGCAGCAGAAACAAGCTGCAACGACACAACACTGACAAACTGTCCCGTTTTAAGTTGAAACGGCAAACTTGTTACACAATAGTTGCTTATTTACACATCCAGCAGTTACAGAGCAACGTAATCATTCATTTGGAGTCATGTTTCTGGCCACCTGATGAATGCAAGTTCAATATTCACTCTCTTTTAGCTCTCCCAAACTCCTGAGAAAAACATCTGGCCCTTTAGCTGCTAAATACTCCACTATGTTCACCAGCTAACTGTGTCTGTCTGCCATTTGGTGCACAGCAGGTAGTGTAAAGGTGAGTTTTAGAGCTTTTTTTTTGCTAAAAACAACTGCCTGCTGCAGCAGAAAATTACGCCGTGAGAGCAGTGAGTGGTAAAATAAAACATGCTGAAAGATGCTGAAACGCTTCTTGGTTTCATCGCCATGAGCGAGCCCTTTTTTCATAAGCAGTGATGGGATTTGATGATATTATATATTAATAAAAATAGGCTTTTGTGTAATACATGTGTCATCCTGTGAGAAGGAGGGTATAGGGGGGAGCATCTGTCAGTTATGGACTAGGATTTTTTTTTTTATTCAATTCCTCTACTCGCATTGTGTATTTATGCAACGGTTAGGTCTACAGGGAATTACTTTATAAGTCAATGCAAAGCCCCCAGAGGAGACTTAAACCAACAATATGTGTCTAGCTGTTTGTGTGTCTGAGAGAAGCTCAATAATCTGTGTGTGTTTGTGTGTGTCTGTGTATACCTGCCCATGTGTACAGTAGGCTACATGTGCCAGCTGTTGTGCATGTACTACTGTATGTGCACGTGGGTGTGTGTGTGTGTGTGTTTGTGTGTTCTCCAAAGCCCTGAAGGTCACTGGTGAGGTGATTATACTTCAGCTGCATCCAGGTTTGGAGCACAATTTGCTGCACTTCCACATTGATTTCCTGTCACTCCAGATGGAAATTCATACTGTACACCAGGTTTGGACCAACACCCCCTCCCTTCTCTCTCTCTTTTTCTATCTATCTCTCTCTCTCTGTCACACACACACACACACACATACACACACACACACACGCACAGACTAATCAGCCTCAAACTGATGAATGGTTCTAAAGTTAGCGGGTAAGAGGTGAGGGATCAGGCTGTGTTTTTGACAGGTCACTGATGGTTTCAGTGAACGGCTGTAAATGTATTCTCTGGGATCTGGCTGAACTGTCAAAAAAGGTTATAGAGGTTTCATGTGGAATTTTAATTCTCAAATTTAAAACAGCCGACGTGTTATTGAAATTCAAATGACCATCTCCCCAGTATTTCTCAATCTTACCACATGAATATGAATGGAGTGATAGCCTCCATCTGATTCTTCCTCAATATGCATGAGAGGAGAAGACTTGATGAATTGCCCAAATCCGTGTACTAATCCCCATTTGCGATTATTGGACCAAGAAACCAATTGTTCTATAATGAGAAGCATTTACGCCCGCACCGGATGGACTTTTAATGTTATTTGGGTCTGGCCTTGTTACATGAGGGGTCAAGGGTCGCACATCTATTGAAGGGAGCATCCGTCACACTTGACATTTCGTATTGACCTCTGCAGAGAGTGGAAGCTGCGAGGGCGCTGACAGTTCATCAGCAAAGGTGCAACGAATGGATACGCACAGAAACACAAGCAGGGAGGCATGTTATGTGGACACACACACACACACACGCGCACACACCCCGGTCCAATTTCACCCCACACTTCCCCCATCCCACACACACGTTTAAAAAGCTTTTTATTTCAGGCAGTGATTGCTGGCTTTAAACATTGCTTGTGAATGGGGCCTACCATTAAGGCTTGTTCATTGCTGTGCTAACAGCCCCGTTCCCTGTGACAGGTCAGGGCGGCATAAGTGGAGCCACATGAGTGATGACATCAATGGCTGGTATTTATGCAAAAAGCTGCCACAAATTGAAAACCATAATCTGGCATCATGCCATGTAATGGATTTCAACCCACAACATTTGACACGTACTTTACATTTATTTTTATTTTTTGACCATTGTATGACAAGTCTCTGTTTCTCAGAAATTTGACAAGCCGCTCGGCAATTTTGGATTTGAGAAAGTCTTCTTTACAACATGAAATCAGTGGAATAAACAGTATTTTTCTCCAATTCCAAAATTTCTGTTATTTCCTTGGGTATTATATGTTGTTACTTTATACTTATACACTCTCTCCACTACAATTCAGAAACAAATATGGTACTTTTTACTCAAATATATTTATTTGACAGCTGTAGTGACTAATTACTTTGCAGATTAAGATTTTACAAACATGTATTGAGCATATCAAATATGATGTATTGTTATGCAGTAAATTAACTTCTATCCACCTCAACCAGGTTCAACATTTAAATGCTGTTTTTACTTTAATGCATCAGTGATCAGTGGTGGTTTTAAGGTCCTTTACTTATGCAAGAGTAGCAATACCACACTGTTAAATCACTTCATTACAAGTACAGTTAAAGTTCTGCATCCGAAATGTTACTTAAGTACTGTGAAAGTACATAAATATGAATAGCAAAATGTACTAAAAGAGTAAAGAAAAGTAACTCAGTATAGGATGCGTTATATTTTTTACATTATTGTCACCAATGCATTAATATGTAAGCAGCATTTTAATATTTTCTGGTTGAGGTGGAGCACATCTGAACTATTTTATATAACGTTGGCGTGTTTAATCTATATAAACATGTCACATATGTATATATGGAATGGAAATAATCAAATAAAGTATCACAAGATTGTACTAAATACAGTACTTGACCTTCCACCGCTGTCAGTAACAATATTCCAATATTATGATATATAAAAACTCTGAATGGGGCCATTCTACCGTACATACCGAGTACTTTTATTATGGCTGATAACACATACAATGTTGAATGCAGAACTTTTACTCAGAATGGAGTATTTTTCCCATTTTGGTATTAAAGGATCTGAGTACTTTTTAAAGTCAATTTGTATTATAATTTATTATTGATTGGGTCTCTACGCTGTAATTTTGAGGTATTTTCCAAAGAATGAGTTTGATGCTGGGCTGAGGTTGATTAGTGTGTTTTGTTGTATAAAGATGGTTGGTTGGAGATGACTATTCTTTGAGATGTTTCCTAGCAAGAGTATTTTCTTGCTCTCTCTCTCTCTCTCCCACACACACACACACACACACACTTCTTCCATAATTGATGTGGGAGATGAGGCTCCCCAGGG
The DNA here is from genome assembly GCA_916700815.1 of Helicolenus hilgendorfi. Taxonomy (NCBI): domain Eukaryota; kingdom Metazoa; phylum Chordata; class Actinopteri; order Perciformes; family Sebastidae; genus Helicolenus; species Helicolenus hilgendorfi. Next base: position 13,610 of record CAKALG010042160.1, read on the forward strand.
GTCATCTCCTCTCTCTTCATCCCCCCCCCATTTTCCCCAGCTGTTTCTTGACTATCTCCTGCTCACCTTCTCCTCTCCTTCTTCTTCTCCTACTCTACTTCGTCTTTCATTTCACCCCTCCATCCCCTGCCTTTCATCTTGTCCACCCATTTACATGCCTGCTGGCCCTCATCCATTTAATGCGCTGACGGCGCTGGGGGGGTTACCAGTTCAGTACCAGCACCGCACTCATAGCACGACGCCTTTATTTTTCACCTCCTCTCCGTTTGCCCTCCTCCTGTGTCTATATCTGTATCTCGGTACAAACTCACCCTCCCCCACACACATGAACATACACACACACAAAAAACCTCACTTTGTAATTTGCACTCACACACACCTTGTGTTCTGTCTCTCTCTAGCTCTCTCCCCCTCAGAGGCTTTTATCACAACGTACCTGGGTCCCTCTCCAGATGTTAAGTGTCTTCCTGGCTGGTGCAGATAGTAAGAAGACACACACACACACACACTAGATAGAGATGTATGCTGGGGGAAAAGCTGAATTACTCTGAGAACATGTCTTAATGGAAAAGACACACACACATTTCCACACACACTAAGACTGCAGGTCACCCTTTGGTAATCTTATATTCTACAGTACAGGCAATATATCTCTGCTCACGTAATGAATTAATGAATTTACATACAGTGTGTCTCAATTTATCAAACATGACACTCTTTCTAGGTAATCGTGGCATAATGTGACTTTATGTTGCATTAAATTCATTTTTATTGGATTTATTATTGAGGTTACTGAAATGGAACATGTTTTATTGCTTAAGTAAAAAAAAAAAGAAGACCCAATTCATAAAATCCCTCCAACTGTCCTACGAAAGAGAAGGTTTTTAATACTCTCTGCTATTCAGATATTGAAAAAAAAAAATCTCGTTTTACAACCCTCGCACGGGCGCTAATCAAAATGTCCTGATAAATGAAACACAAATCTGCGTGAGACCTGAAATAAGTTTGGGGAAATGTAAAAGGATCAAATACCAAATTAAATTGAACAATTTGCAGAGGACAAGAGTGATTAAAATCGTGCTACCATTCATTTCGTGAAATTACTTTTAAAAGGTTTCTGAATATTAAAAGCAAAGTTCAGTATAATGAGCAAATACTAAAAAATCACAACCACCGCAGAAGGTTACTCTTGTAGATGATGGTGCCTGATTGGCCCATGGAGAGTGTGTTGTGGGTCACGCTGCAGCCTGAGGAGGCTGTCTGGTTGCTCTGTCTGGTTAGGGCGCCT